>PVIY010042501.1:0-21003 GCA_004026745.1 Myrmecophaga tridactyla
ACCCCCCCACCCGCACACGCACATACACACACTTAAACACACTCCCCTGCTCCAGCCACCCTGGCCTTCATTCAGTTCCTGGAATGCTCCAAGTTCATTCCTGCTGCAGAGGCGCTTCTCAGTCTTCTTGCAACCTAGAACCATCTTCCCTCTGATTTTATCAGAGGCCAATTCTCATCTATTAGGTCTCATCTCAAATATTACCTTCTGCCTTGGTTTCCCTAGGTCTGCCATAACAAGGTGCCACAAACCTGGTGGCTTAAATCAACAGAAACTTGCGGTCTCACAGTTCTGGAGGCTAGAGGTCCTAATTCAAGGCACCGGTAGGGCTGAGTTCCCTCTAAAACCTGTAGGAGAGAACCCTTCCTTACTTCTGCTGGCTTCTGGGGTTTGCCGGCCATCCTTGGGGTGTCTTGACTTGTAGCTGTAGTACTCCCATCTCTGCCTCCCCCTCCTTCACACGGCCTTCTCCCTGGTGCCTCTCCTGGTGTTGGTGTCTCCTGATGAGGACAACCCTCACACTGCAAATGCAAAGTCATGCCCTCGGATGTTGGTTTGAGGTCACTAGGATAAGCTACTTTCAGAAAGAAAAAGGAAAAGCAAGTTCAAATGATTGGATTTCACTGAATCTAAGTCACCAACTACTGTGAAATGCGCCGCTGTTTTTATATATGCAACCAAAAAGGGGGAAAAAAACAACTGCCAAATAAACTAAGATTCATCATTGATTGTAAGCTGCCCCTCAATTTCATACATTTTAAAATGTGGGGAAAATGTGTGTGTCTTAGAACCAATGAAATACAGTATAAAGAGTCCAGAAAAAAGAAGGCGATAATATGCCTGACTAGTGCTTTAAGGGGAATAAAGCCTCTTCGTGGTGACTATGCATCGGTTCTGATATACTTCCCAGACAGAAGAAATCAATGTAGCCAATTAAAGAATGGAGAGAAATAATGACAAGGATAGTTCAAATTCATCTTTCTGTTTGAAATATAACACATTCTAACATTTGAATATGCAGCACCTAATGATATATTACAAACCCAATAATGAAACTTAATTAGCAAGAGCCAGCCCAGCAGGAGTTATAATACTTTCCAACTTTCTCTCCTCTTCTCTCAACCTCTGTTTCCTTCCTCTTTGCCCCATGCCAGGTAGGGACAAGATATTAGATAGCGTAATTTCTCCACCGAACCTGTTTCATTGAGCATGCCTCTCTCAACTGTAGCATCGGAGAGTATAGGTTCTGTCCTCCCCTACATCTATCTGAACCAATCCTGATCTAGTTGTGCAAGGATGTAATCATTCATTCAATGATTAGATATTGAGCCCCTGGTTTGAAACATGCCTATTTTATGGGAAGAGAATAAAGACGTGAAGGATGTAACCCCTATTTCTTCAGGTGGGAAGCAAATGGAGCATGTCAGCAGTCAGCCTTCCATCCAGTGTTGTTAGGAGCCCTCATTTGCATCAGCCTTGCCTTAATCCCAGCCACAGATACCCAAGCCATTCATCTGGACTTCTGCTTCCATTTCTCAGCTACCCTCCAGTGCATCCATTGAGACTTTAGGCCAAGGTTGACCTCCATCTCACTTAGTTGAGGTTCTACTGACAGGTCACACCTTATTTTCTCTGCAGCCAAACCTTATACCAGTCTCCAACTAAGATTACTCTCCTGATTTCTCCTTCCTCCCACCACCCCCATCCTGTCACTTGCGTGATTTTGATGTAACTGGGGTTTCCAAGGTCTCAGTGATCTGAGGATATAGATGGAATCACAGTACCCTTAATATCTTATTTTTGGTCTTGCTGACCACTATGGATTTTGGTTCCGATAGATTTTATGGAGTTTTAAATATTTCTTTCCATTTTCACTCACGAATTTCCTACACTCCAGTAATTGTTGGACCAGGAGACAGTCTAAGAAAGTGACTGATGTCAAACTCTCCCTTTTGAGCAATGCTTTTTCCAATATCAAGCTGGTCATGCCCAATTATTTCCTCAGGAATAATTTCTCAATCTTGCCTCCTCTTGCAAATTGTCTTCAGAAAGAGTATCTGATGAATTAACCAAATTTGCTGAAGCACGTCAATCACTTTAACATAACAGAGGCATCACATCCTTTGGGACATTTACATTGCTTCAATTCAAGCTCAAATTTGCCAAATCCTCATTTATGCCATATAATCCCCCTGGCTATCCTCCAGGGAATGGGAGGGTGGAAACTATAGCCCTGCTTTGCCACAAAACTTTGCATCAGACTTTGGTTTTTATGACCCTACAGCTGGATTATTTATTCCTGGGGCCACCTGGTCCTCCCTCCAGCTCACTCCCATTCTCATGGCCAGCTGGCCAGCTGCTGCAATCCTTGCAGGTTCCCTGTTCATTCACTGGACTTGTGGCAAGTCAAAGCTTTTCAGTCTTCCTGGCTCACATCTTCCCAGGAACATGAAGAAAAGTAAGTGCATTTGTGTACAAGATTTACTCTCCTAGCACAGAGAGAAAAACAAACAAAAACAGAGATAATGTACCATCAACCATAATCCAAGATTATAGATGCTTACTACCAAAAGTACTTTTGCTGTTAAGCTGTTTGCCTAGCAATAGTGCCAATCCATCCTCTCTCCCCCACCTTCTGGAAACAGATGAGGAGATGAACTGTAGCTTCAGGTCAGAGCAAAATTAATTTACCTAGGGGAGAAGGCAGTAACTTTGTGTCATTAATTAACAGATCTTATGGTGTTCTAACTCATAAAGTTCAGAATTTTCAGTTGCAAATTCAGAAACCATCTCAAGCTGGTTGAGGGGAAAAAAGGAATTTATTATAAAAGCATATATAAGGTTTATACTGAACCAAGGGGCAGAGGAATGTCTTTGGAACCAGAGACGGGGAAAGCCATCTGTATTCTCTACCCATCTTTATTTTCGTTCTTTCTGCAACTGATCTATTTTTTTTAATCGGTAGACCAGCTTTCTTGGTGCTTCAATCTACTTGGTGGAAATGGTTCCTGAATGCGCAGGTTGTAGGTGCAGCATTAGTTTCCTGTCAATCCCAACTCCTAATTCCTGGTTCCTGGGCATGGACTCTGATTGGCTCAGTTTCTCTAACCAGTCACATAGGCATGGTAACAATGTCCAGCGAAGATTGGAAATAGTTGACACAGTCTTCCCTTGTTCTCTGTAGGGCTCAGATGCGGAGTTAGGGGACAAGTCTTGTGACAGGCAGTATGCTGCACTTAGAATAGCCTCTTTTCTGGCTGATCTCTCACGCAGGGTAAATTTCCTAGCAGGAGATTCCCCAGTTCTTCAAGCAAATAGATTCCTAGTAGCACCTATAAACCACCTGCAAAGAGAATACACATCGTCTAAGTGGGCCTGACAACTGGAGTTGAGAAGGGGTCAGGTTAGAAGTAAAAAATGGTTCTTCAAATGCAAAGGATAATTTCTCATTCTTCATAAAATAATATTTATTCACTGCAGAGTTCATTTTAGACTATTTCCCACTGTGTGTGAAGTTATTGGTTCTAGATTTGCAGAGTTCCAGTAAAAGCTTTCATTTAAAACGTTCTCTTGAACTCTGTGTTTATTTGTTTTTGCATGGGCAGGCACCGGGAATCAAACCCAGGTCTCTGACACGGCAGGCGAGAACTCTGCCACTGAGCCACCGATGCACCGCCCCTGAATACTTTATTTTTAAATATTTTCAAACTTACAGGACAGTTGCAAAAATCCTACAAAACCCATACAGAGAACCCCAACACACCCATCCCCCACTTCTCAGGTACTCAGATCTGCCAATTTTAACATTTTGCCACATTTGCTGTATCGTTCTATCCACCTATCAATCTATCTGTGAATCCATGTATACATATGTATACATCAACCCATCTATCAATTTTCTAAACATCTGAAAGCACCTGAGAGTAGGTTGTATACATTATGCTTCTTGCACACATAATATATGTACATTTCCTAAGAAATGTGGGATATAGGATATTCACTTATGTAACCAACTTTTAGCAGTTACCAATTTCAAGGACTTTAACAATGATATAAAACTTACACTCTATATTCCAATTTTTGCATATGTTCCAAAAATGTCCTTTTGGACCTTTTCTCCTCCATTATTAGATCCTGTCCAGAACCACGTATTGCATTAATTGTCATTATCTCTTTAGTTTGCTAGAGGATAATTTCTTAAAAGAATGCGTTTAATCGTCAAATGCTTCCTCACTATTTCCTTGTAGAGAATACAGTTTGAGGACAAAGATTGGCATCCCTGGGTCTGAATCTTGGACACACATTTGCAGGTGAAACTTGGGCAAGTTGCTCAGCCTACCTGAACCACAGGCGATATGGTTGTAGTAGTTCCTTCCTCACCGAGTTTATGGGGTTAGATGAGCTTGGCCGTGCCCAGTGCTTAATATCCTGCTTGGCTCAGTGCTCAGCAGCTGTTCATGTGATAGCCACATTTGTCGTAGTACCTCTTGCTGACTCTCTGCAGCCCTAGTACTTTCTTGCATGATTCCCCATAACAAAAATCCTCAAATATCGGGTGCAGTTCTGTTGTAAACAGAAGATACCCCCCTGAAATTATACTTAGGAAAAAAACTGCCAGCACACAGTTAGCTCCCCTGTAAAAGTGTAAATACCACATGGCCCTAAAGCCTGCGACTTTGGCCTCTCTGCAGCTGAGCTGAGCACTCAGAATTGGGGAAGAAGTTTAGGATGCTTTGGAGAGAAAAGAAAGGAAAGCAAAATATTATTAGCATTCTAGTAAATCAATCACAGATGGCCTTCAAAAATTAACCCAAAAGCAGAATGCTCATTTTTCCGAAAGTGCCTGCCTTCTTGAAATATTCTGGAAATGTCTAAGAACATCTCCCATGTAAATGATCCAATATTCGCTGCTTCCGCTAGAAATGGAAAAAATAAAGGAGGGGGCTTTATTCTCTCAGTCTTTGCTTCTTCTACTTTCTCTGACAACGGTAGGATAGAAAATAAAAATTTTGCCAGATATGGTCTTGGGGACCCATCTCCCACCCTGGGAATCCAATCGAATCTGAGTATCTCTGCAGGAAGGTTTAGAGAGGAGTCTCTATGTCCAAGATGTGACTGCCACCCAAAGGACACCTGGGCTGCCTTCCCTCTCCTGCCTCCCAAGGCCAGTGTTCCTTTTCCACTGAGGGTTGGTTATTGTATAATTAATGAAAGTTAATGGACCTTGCAGATACTTTACCAGGGAGCCCAAAATTTAAGCTCCCCACTGATTAAGATGGATTTTTTCCCCCTTTTAATCACCCAGCTCTGGAAAATGTTTTTAAAGTTCATGGGGCCTCAGAGAATATCTTGGTTTATTAATCTTAACATCTGCACACTCTTCTCTCACCAAAGGGTCTCCTAGGGGAAAAAAACAGCCCCAAGCTTTGCTTCTGTTCAGAACTTCCAATACATGGTTAAAAATCATAGCTAATGCTTCATGGAAATAAATATTTCAAAACCACTAGCTTTCTGGCCTGCCAGATGGCTGCATTTCACACTTCCAACTGTGTCAGACTCCAAAAAACTCAGCGACTCAAATTTTGTGGTGGGATTTGTGATCCCGGAATAGGAGTTGGAATGGTAGGTGGATAGTTTCAGAAAGGCTTTTCTAATATTATTTCTTTAATGGAGTGAGTCCCACTTGCTTTGCTGGAATAGAATAGCCTCATCCTAGGAATATTGTTCACAGGTAATTTAGCAACAAAGAGTTCCAATTATTCAACACATTTGGTGAAAGTTTTTTTTTTTTTGTATTTATATATACCTCCTCCACACTGCTTTCACTTCCACTCCAAATCCTGCATCAGTTCAGCCACCTTTATCTGCTCTTTCTCACTGCAAAGGTAGACTCAGAGAACAGCAGAATTCAAGATAGATCAACACACTTAGATTTACTTGCACATCAGATACAGATCTGTGCAAGAACGAAGTCGGACTGAAAGGCAAAGTATGCTCATTTCCTTCTAGATTCTCCATCGGATTTTTGTTAGGTCCATTTTAGTTGTTTCTCAGGATTAGACTAAAAAAGGCTTTGGGATATGAGGCCATTGAAATCCCTTGTTGCTTTGTGTTTATTATTATTATTATTAATGTTGTTAGCATTGTTTTTTATTTTTTATTTTTTAGGTGCATGGTCCAGGAATTGAACCCAGGTCTCCTGCATTGAAGGCCAGCATTCTACCATTGACCCACCCGTGCACCTCTTTTCTTTTTGTAGCATTGTTTATATCATTGAGTAATAACTATTCTTTAAAGGAAAATGAGAAAATAAGAAAGTTAAAGAAGACAAAATTCAAAACACACACACACAAACCACATTGAAACTTAAAATACAGAGAAAACATTTTAACATTTTAATGTATTATTCCAGATTTTCTCAATATAATCACGTATACACATATATGCACTCATAAGGTATTTTGTTGTATCAGGTGTCTTAGTTTGCCGGGATTGCCATGACAAACACCATAGAGTCGTTTGGCTTAAACAACAGGAAATTATTGTCTTGCAGTTTTAGAAGTCCAACTTTGAGGTCTTGGCAGAACTTGCCTTCTCCTGGAGTCGTGAGAATTCTGGCAATCTTCTGGCAATCCTCTGCCATGTGGTGTTGTCTCTTTCCTTGTGTCTGCTCCTCCGATTTCTGATGAGTCTGGTTTCTTTGGTGTCCAGTTCCCTTTGCGTATAAAAGAACTTCAGTCATACTGGATTAAGCCTCACTAGACCCCCATGTAGTATGGGCACAGCTTTAACTCACAGTAACAACTACAAAGTTCCCATACAAAGGGGCTCACACAGGACGGGGGCTGGGACGGGAAGATATCTTTTGTGGGGGACACGATTCGATCCCCAACGCCTGGTCCGGGCTTTATTTACTATTTGGGAACCTGCTTTCTGACTTTCACAATATACTGTGGATATCCTTCCATGTCCACTCAAATCCTGCTACAGGCATGTGCACATGCAAACACACACACTACCTCAAGACGGCATGCAAATACGAGAAGAGTCCACAGATGCCAAGTTCAGTTTAACTAAGAAAAGCAGGGGAGGGATTCCCCCCTGGTTCCTGTGGGTGCTTCAAGTCTCAGCTATGGTCCATTTTGACACGAGGATCGGACAGGAAGGCGAGGATGTTGACCCCACTGAAGGCAGCATGAGAAGATGCTGAGGCCAGGCCTGCTGTATTTGCAGGAAGGCAGGGAAGACTGACACTAAATTATAGGAGCATAAACTAGAGGAACGATTCCAAAGGAGCAATCCTTGCTCTCATGTATCTTAGGTAAAGCCTGGTTTCAGCTTAAAAACATAAATCAGGTGTGTGTGTCAGGGGTATGCTTTGTACCTTCTGCATGATTTTTCTGTAAACCTTCAACTGCTCTACTAAGAAAAAAAAAAAAACACATAAATCAGCAGAGCTGCGGATACCGCCTACCTTCCCAATTAGCATGAGAAATGTCATGTCCTTGGCAGCCCCGCTGCCTCTCTCTCAGTCCTGGAAGTCAGTTGAGAGAGTTAGCAGCCGGGAGCTTCCTGTAGCCCTGCCAACCTGCCTTTCCCCAAACCCGAGGGGACTGTCACCGTCCTCATGTTCTCTGCCAACAAGCCTGGCAAGGAAGCTGCTCTCTGGGAAGCGCCATCTCTAAACAACCTACTCCCGTGCAACTCCTCACCTGTCATGTAACCTGAGCTGCAAGGGACCCTCACAGGCCCTGCTCCAGCCACCAGCCTTTGCACAGAAACTGCAGCATCGATGGGATGCACTGAAGTCCTGCCTGCGCCACTCTGGGTGCTCCACACAGAGTATGGTACAAACCTGAGGAAATCAGCCGGGCGTGCACTCATCAAGCGTTCACGGAGACCTCGTGTTTGGGCACTTCTGGGACTGTCCCCAGGAGATGGGCAGAGCCCAGGAGGCGAGGCTGTCGGAGCTGCACCCTGGGCACTGATCGCCAGAGCCCCAGGGCCCGGGTATGAGTCAGCTCCATCAATCTTCCCGGCAACTTCCCCACCCAGCACGGAGTTCCTAGAACAGCCAGAGGTAGCCTGGCCTCCTGAGGAGCCCCTTTCTCCACTCACCTAGAGAGGAGAGGAGCTGGCAAAGCCATCTTTTTGTTTATGTTGAGTTTAGCTCTAGGAATCTATCTATGCATGGAGCCTCCCTGTTCCCTCCCCAGAGTGTGCGGCAGACCCGCCCGTTGGCTTTCTGCTTGAGTCCCAGGCCTGGTTCCACTCCAGACTGCCAGGATACCAGCCTGGTTAGCTACCACCCCAATTCTGCCAGCCGCCTCCCCTCCTCAGTGGACACTGACTCCAAAATCCCTTGCATTGGCTCTGATCCCCCGCTGACCCAACAGCTGCAGCCCAGAATTCCCTTCCTCGCCCTGGTCCTGATGGTAAACGAGGGTCACTCTGCTCAGCTTGTCCCGGGACTGACAACTGGGACAGCTGTCAGCCCTGAAGGCGGGGCTCCTAGTCAGTGCCCCTCCACCCCACCCAAGTCCCACTTCATTTGGCCACTACCCGCATCCTCCTGACATGTTACTGGTTGGGAATAAGACTAGCTGTGCCAGTTTGAAAGGATCCCCTTTCACCCCGCTCTGACCAACAGCAATTGCAAATCATGCACCCATGTTCAACACTCCATTGCACCCGACTTGAGCCCTCCTAGTCCAAATCTGAGCTCCCCATCTGCATCCACTCTGCCCCACTGGCTCAAACCCATGTACCCTCTTCCAGTTTTCTCCATTCCTCTTAAATATAACACCCTAAACTCAGTCATCCAAGCAAGAAACCTAGGGGTTTTATGAAAGCCCTCCTTTTTCCTCACCTCTCTCCCTTTTCTCATCTGTCACTATGTCCTGTCCATTCTCACTCTTAAGAAAGTTATTAAAACTATCCTTCCTCCTCAAGCCTAATTCTTCAGTAGATTTCACCTAAGTGAAGTTCATCAGGGCAAGATTTGTTTCATCTGTTCTATGTAGTCTCTGTTCCTCCTCCGTAAGGTAACTTCCCAGCTTATCTGCTTGGGGAGTGCTCTCCACCTTTTCATGTGGTCCTAGGGAAGCTACCCATCAGGACAGCCTCCTCCCCCAAGAGCCGGGGGTGGGCACTTGTGCCTACTGGGCACATGCCCAATGCCTCTGCTCCAAACAGAGCCAGAGTTCTTCCATGAAATTTGACATATGGGTGCTGTGAGAAAGAGAGTCTCTTTCCTTCATGGATAAAGAACTATAAGGATATAAGCCTGATAGGACTGTACAACACCAACAGTGAACCCTATTGTAAACAATGGACTGATTATTGTTAATGATACAATTATAAAAATATTCTACCACAAATTGCTCTATAAACCTACAACTTCTCATAAACTTAAAAAAAAATAGAGATTTGAGGTTTTCAGTAACCATCTTTTTTCCTGCCATATGGGCATAATCTGTGGTATGAGAGTGTGATTAGCACACAAAGAGAAGAGAATCAAGAAAATCAAGAAAAAAGAGAAATTCAAGCTGAACTTGTGTGGGTTCCTGAATACAGCTGTGCCTGAAGTCCTCATACTCTTGGTTTTTCCTATTAGATCACTTTATACACACACACACGTCCCCACCTGGCTCGTTCCCCTACCGTCTGGACTTGCTGGACTTCGCCCAGTTCCCAATTGATGGGTTTCATTCCCTGTCAGCCCACAAAATTATTTGAACAAGCCAAGCACATCCTCCTATGAGAACCAAGGAGTGCCTCATCCTGCTGTCACCACAAAGCCTGCGTCCCACAGCCCCTGCTGTTTCATGGCTACCGAGCTCATCAGCTGTGTGGCCCTGCATGACATGTGGCGTCTACTTCCTTGGGCTCTGAGTGACTAATATAGACTGTTGTTGATCTCATCAAGTGTTGAGTCTCACCCGAATCAAAGGTGGCAGGTCCTGTATCTTTTGACCATCTCATGTGATTCAGGGCAGGGGCTCCTACCTTCACCAGTGGGACGGTTAGGAGGAGATCAGAGCAAGGTGGTTGGAGGAGCAAGACAGAGAATCCAGGGGTTATGCTGGTGAGGGCATCGAGCCAGAGCTATAATGATTGTGAAGGGGCCTGAGAAGTGAGGACTCCAAATAGACACATCTAGAGAAATTCATGGTAAATAGGATTATCCAGATTCAAGGAGGAAGAGAGACTATGAAAAGCCTTTGCAACTTCCTGACTCTGATGGTGGAGTATTGGTGCACTGGAACACTTGCTAGTTTTGTAACTTTGAACAAGTCCACTAGTTCTCTCAACTCTGGCTTCCTCATCCATAAAATGGCAATAGTAGCACCATAGAGTGTTGGGGGAATTGGGTGAGATGGATGATGGAAAGCACAGTGCCTGTTAAATAGTCAATTTTCATTATTGTTTTCTTTATTTGCAATGCTAAATGAGTACTGTCATTGAGTAGACTCAAAATATTAGCAGAACCGTGGGATTGACAATGCCTTCCTGGCTAAAAGTTGGGGAAAGAATTGTAATAAATAAGATATCAGTGGCTGAGATAGTTCACAAAGAGTCCAGAGGCTATTCTGGAGGCTACTCTTATGCAAGCTTCAGCTAGACATTGCCACTTATCATGATTTGCAAACCCCCAAACAAAATCATTCCTGTTAACCCTAAAGAACACCTAGGGCTTTATCTGAGATGCTGCAAAGGTTCCATGCACTATGATTACTTTCCAGAAAACTACAACCTCCAGATGGATTCCTAGGCCATATAAGTCCTGAAACCCAGAGGCCCCAGCCTCTCCAGAACATCAACTATTTCCATTGCCCATCATTATATTGATAATTTCTTTTAGTCTCCGATGTCTTGGAGTAGCAAAAAGGAAAAACCTACAGTTGTGGAATTGTAACCCATACCAAACTCTGAAATCTGTTTTATAACTAATTATCATGGTGTGCTTTGAAATTTACTGCTTTATATATATATATATATAATATTTTTTTCACATTAGCAGAGGCTACAGATAAAAGCAAAGAACAGTCATTCTTTAGTCAAAAAACCTTTTGGGTACCTTCCAGGCACTATTGCCACCAATAAAATAACATGGGAGAAATTGTACTTTCTCCAGATTTTCTTAGACCTATCTAAAGCCAAGGAGAACTTCATAGGAAAATATTTGTCTAGAACTTAATTATTAAGTGTATGGATTTTCTTAATAATTTAATGGGTAGGACTTGTCTTAAAATACCAGGCCCTTCTGGGAGAAAACAATCAGATAGTGAATTACACTGTGGAAACAGGACTTCCAAAATTGATGTCCTTTCAACAAAATTCTTTCTGAAAAGTAAGGAAGGAAAACAGGTTTTAATGTCAAAACACTTCCACCTTGTCTTAAGAGATTGGCATCAAATAAATATTCTACCTACGATAATCTGAATTATTTGGTGCATCAAAATACTCAGAGGTGTTCACACTTCCTAGTGTAGGTACAGGAGTCAAGGATATTGCTGCATTCTATTCATGTAGCAAGAGCATCTCCATTACTCAAGCAAATCCAGGTACACTGGAGCTGAGAATAAGAGTGCTGGGGAGGGCAGCTGCCATGGCTCAGCAGGCAGAGCTCCGACCTGCCGTGTTGGAGGTCTGGAGTTCGATCCCTGGTGCCTCTTGCCCATATGCAAATTTAAAAAAAAAAAAAAAGATAAAAAAGAGTGCTGGGGAAGGGTCAGGCACCAAAAGAGACCTAGGCCAAGGATGCAGGCTCGATTCAGTTCAGTGCAGCAAACATTTACTGAGCATTCACTATGTGCGAGCTTCTGGGCTACTCTCTGAGGATAGAAAGATAAAAAGATCTGGCCTTCACAGAGCTCAGTGACTGGTGCAGAGAGAGAAAGACTCACAGCATAGCATGATAAATCCACGCAATAAGAAAGGTAAGTACAACTCATACTCCACACTCTCACTCTTCTAAATGCAGTCCAATTTCTTCTGTGGGTCACCCCTCCCCCACCTTACCTCAATCTTTACCCTCTTTTCTGTGCCTGGGACCTTCTTTCTTCCCATATTTGTCTGGCTAAATCATCTTTTAGGTCCAGCTTAGATACACTTAAGACCTTCCCTGATCCATGAGACTAAGTTCCCTGCTGTCTGTTCTAGAAACGTTTGCTCTAAATTCCATGCCTACGGGACTCTTACAGTCACCACTGGATTCCCAGATCCTAGCCAACTAGGTGCAGTGCTGTAGGCAAAGAAGAAGCTTAAAAATATGTGTAGGATAAATGAATGAAGAACTAAACAGAGTATAGGACTGTCTCATAATAGTCAGTAGGCCTGTCTATGCCATCTGCCGTGATCAGGTTCATGTGTCAGCTTGGCCAGGTGTTGTGCCCGGTTGTCTGGTTGGGCAAGTGCTGGTCTGTCTGTTGCTATGAGGACATTTCAGGGACTTAAGTCATGACCACATTGGTGGCATCCATAGCTGATTGTAACAGTTAAGGGGAGTGTCTTCTGCTATGAGGGATACTTAGTATAATCACCAGAAGGCTTGTAAGGAGGATTCAGAAGAGATAATCCCTCCAAGAGGAGGCCTCCAGGCAACAAAGCCCAAGTCCTGGGGAGCAAGGCATGGCATCAGGATCCCAGCTAGGTCTGGGAGGGATTGGGAAAGGGCATCAAGATCATGGCCAACTACTCCTATGATACAGCCTCAGTGAAAACTGCATGCAATTACTAGGAGCAATATGCTGAAAAGAGGTCTGAGAATGACTGGGCTTTGCAAGGAAGAGTCAGGGAATTAACATCAGTGTCTGCCATGAGACAAGTCAAGGTATTCCTGAAATGTATTGCTATATCCACTGAAGTTGGGAGTTGCAAGGACAGTGCTTAGTTAGCAATTTGATCTGTAAACCTCTGAACACAGTGCTTAGCAGGTCATGGGTACAGAATTGGGGTTAGTTCCCCCACTCCATCCTTAGGAACTGGATGGGCTGAACCGAACCTACTTGCAGATGCCTGGGCCTGGGAAAGCAAGGGCTGAAGATGGCATGAGGCACACTCAGCACCCATAGCTTTTCTCCAAAGGAGCTCTCTCCTGCTCTTCACACACTACCTCACCTTCCCATAAGATTCAGTTGAGTGCCCAAACCTCAACTTCTTCATTTGGAAGATAGGAACAGAAATGCCTTCATGGCTAGAAGGTGTGAAGATTAAATTGGTGTTAAAATGTTTGGCAAAAGGGCGGCTGCCGTGGCTCAGCAGGCAGAGCTCTGACCTGCCGTGCTGGAGGTCTGGAGTTCGATCCCTGGTGCCTCCTGCCCATATGCAAATTAAAAAAAAAAATGTTTGGCAAAATATCTATCATCCAGTTGGTGCTCTGTGAATGGCAGTTTAAAAGCTGTATCTAGCTGGTTTAAAAAGCACTCTTGCAGCTGCTGTGGAAACAGTTTGGCAGTTCCTCAGAACGTTAAACATGAAATTTTCATGTGACCTGGCAATCCCACTTCCAGGGATATACCCCAAAGAATAGAAAACAGGTTCTTAAACAGATATTTGCACAGCTGATGTTCATAGCAGCATTACTTATAATTGCCAAGAGGAGGAAACAGCCCAAATGTACATCAACTGATGAATAGATAGACAAAATGTGGCATGTCCACATGATGGAATATTATTCAGCCATAAAAAGGAATGAAGTTATGAGACACGCTACAACATGGATGAACCTTGATAAACCATAATGTTGAGTGAAATAAGCCAGACCCCAAAAGACAAACATTGGATGACTCCACTTATATGAAAGAAATATCTAGAATCAGAAATTGATAAAGGCAGAAAGTAGATTGCAGGTTACCAGGTCTGGGGGGCAAGGGGTGCAGAGATGGAGGATGAGTTTCCTCCCTCTCTGGGTGGTGAGAAACTTTTAGTAATAGATGGCAGTGATGGTAGCATCACATTGTGAATGTAATTAACACCACTGAAGTGCATACTTAAGGATGGTTAAAATGGCAAATTTTATGTTTTACATATTACCACAAAATTTTTTTTTCTTAAATGCGGTCTTTAACTTTGGAATCTCACTCCTTTTGTTCTGGATCTCTTCCACCCCTGGTGCACATCCTGTGCCTTTCTCCCAAATGCCTCTTCTTTCATGTTGCTAAAATTCCTCTTATGGGCCCCAGGTGAGGTCTGTGACTCCCATATCACATCCATCCCCATATTGCCTCTTGCCTTTCTCCCTTTTCAGAATTCCTTATGTTCAGTGAAATCTTAAGTACTAGGATTCTTTGATTTAATATCAAGGCCCAAGTACATTTTAAAAGGAAATACTTGCTGATCCAAACAAATATCTTGTTTTAGTTTCTTAGGCTGCTTAAAGCAGATACCATGAAATGTTTTGACTTGAACAATGGGAACTTATTAGCTTACAGTTTTGAGGCCAATAAAATGTCCAAGTCAAGGCCTCATCAAGGCGATGCTTTCTGCCTGAAGACCAGCTGCTGATGATCTTATATTCCTCTGCCACATGGCAAGGCACACAGCGGCATCTGCTGGTTGGTTTCTCTCCCTTCTCTTCAGGTTTTGTTGCTTTCAGCTTCTTGCTAAGAAAGTGTTCATGGCTTTCTCTCTCTCTCTCTCTCTCTCTCTCTCTCTCTCTCTCTCTCAGTATTCACTCCATTTATAAAGGACTCAGTAAGAGGATTAAGACCCATCCTAAATGAGACGGGTTACACCTTTACTGAAGTAGCCTCATCAAAATGTTCTCCTTACAATGGGCTCATACCCACAAGAATGGATTAGGTTTAAGACGGTGTTTTTCTTGGATACATACAACTCCAAACCATCACATCTCTTTTAGTGAAATTTTAGAAGCATAGACTAGCGCAGACAGTGAATTTAGGCAGCAGGGCTTTTGTGATCCGTTTTAATTATACTCAGCAAGTTAGACCACACTTCCCAAACCTGTCTGGGCAGCAGAATCATCTGGAAAATACTGAGGAAAATTTAGATTCTTGGCTCTTTCTTACTCAGACTCTCCAAAGATGAAGAAGAAGACAAATATATCAGATGACAACTTCACTTGCTCTTAGGAGGCTGGGCTGAGTGGCACCTCTTCCTCTACCAGGTACCTGGGCTGCCAAGGCAGTGGGCACCCGATTTACAACTTGAGAGAAGCATGGCAGCATTAGCCTGGTGGCCTGGCCAACCTCTTTCCCTTGCATCTCTTCTCGGCCTCCAACACCACTGCCTTGGTGATGAGAAAAGCTTTTTACCCATCATCATGACCTCCACTGCAGTGCTCACTGTAACCAAATAAAAGGAGGTGGTTTTTATTGAATGCATTATGCTAAGTGTTACACTCATTATTTCACTGAGTCATCACATCATCACACCATATGGTTAGATGAGGATGTTACTATTATTATCTTCATTTTATAGACAAGGAACCCGAAACCCAAAGAAATGAAGTAATATGCCTAAGGACATACAGCTAGTAAATAATATACATGAACCTGGGTCTCTATGAATTATCCTGTCTTCTTTGTACTGCAGATGGCTATTTCATGATGTGTGGGGAATTCTACTCATTCTTCCTGTGAGGGCTGGAGATGGCTCAGCAGCTTGGAGACCTTTCCTCTAACAATAGGACTCCTTATAGACACAGTCCTGAGAGTCACAGGTCCTGTCTTCCTGGGCTTTTGAAACAAGGTGTTCAAAGTGGCTCCGTTCAGGCTCAACAGCCAGTCAGCAAGTTACTTGATTTCATAACATGAGGCCTGGGTGCTAATTCTCCAACCCAGCAATCAATCGAATGGCAGCAAACTGGAACAATTCATTAAGTAGACAGTTTGCAGTTTCCCTCCCCCTGCTCCGGGGAACTTATGTTTGAACTACCATTGTCTTAGTTTCTCTGAGCTGCTAGCACAAACTGTTTTTGGTCTAAGCAATAGGGATTTATTGGTTCATGGTTTGGAGGCTAGGAGAAGCCCCAAATCTAGTTATCGGCAAGATTTGCTTTCTCACCAATGAATGTAGCATTCCGGTGCTGGCTACCAGCAATCCTTGGGGTTCCTTAACCTTCTCGTCACATGGTGGTATCTTCTCCTTTCTCTTCTAGGTTCCCCCTGACTCCCTGTTTCTCCCTGTGGCCTTCTCAACCCTGGCTTCTAGTTTCTACAGCAATACGGATTAAGTACTACCCTGCTTCAGTTGACCATGCCCTAACTAAGTTAACATTCCTCCATAGGTCTTATTACAATGGTTCACACCCAAAGGATTGTAGATTAAGACCACAAACATGTCTATATTTGGGTGTATAATTCAACCTACCACATTGATAAAGATCTCAAAGAGATTATTGCATATCAACTATGCTTCTTACATGGTACTTCTAGACCTAGGATGCACTTTAAAATCACCTGGGAAGATTTCTATAATACCAATGCCTGGGCCCTACTACCCAAATTTTCTGATTAAACTGGACTGGGATGCGACTGAGAGTCCCCAGGTGGTTCTAATGGGCAACCCAGTTTAAGACCTTTAGCTTTAGGGGGATACTGCTGGTTCAAGGCCAAGGCTCTCTTCAAAACTTTTCTAGGTGGTTTTCTGTCCTCCTTGAGAAGCTTAAGTAGATTTTACCCAATGAGGGGGAGGCAACTGTTCATTTTGAAGGGATCTTGTTTCTTTTTCCCTTACCCATTGAAACAGAGACTCTCAGCAGACAGGCATCTTAGGAGGACAGAAATGCTCCAGCTGGAGACAAAACTGTCTACCCCAGCAGTCATGACCGAGAGATCTCCATTGAGGGCCAGAACTGGGAACCCCCTTTCTTAGCCAAAAGAATAAATATAGAAATGATAGACTTCTAAGGTTGGATTGTGGAAATCGGTCCTCCTAGAAGGATGTCTTTGTCCACTCCAGAAAGAGAGCTGTTTCAAAGCTATTTAGAAAGGAGACTGCCACTATTCCCTGTACTCATTTCCCCATTTCTCAATACTTGGAGGCCAACAATTCTTTTTTGCATCGAATCCAAATCCCTCCTACTGCCATTAAATTATAGTTTTCTTGCTTGTCCTTGTCTGAAACAAAGGACAGCTGTTCTCACTTGCACAATTCTCTTGAGCACTGATGGAGCATTTAGTAGTAAAGGGTAAATACAGAACTGTCTGACCTTGGTTTTGAGTAAACCCTCAGGTAAAAGTCTTCTCTGCCTCCTAGATCTTGATGAACTGACAGAAGGACATTTAAATTGAAGATTCTAGATTAAATCCCCAGAATAAATAATGGTAACTTGGGCTTGATTATTATTGTCGATCCTGTTTCCTCATTTATAGAATTCAGGTAAACTTTTTTTGAGTAAGGGCCACATCGATGAACAAATCATCCTCATTTGCATTCATTTCCACTGCTCTGCCACCTCCTCCACCAAAAACTTCACCTGAATTTTGTGAACCAAAAGGAGAGAAAGATGAAGCTGGCTTGTGAACTGGCTGTTTCCTGTAACATAAGGAAATGAGGAAAATGGGAGCAGTATAAAGCTGTTGTATTTAATGCCTGTGGATTTGTTCCAAAGCACAGGTTTATGGGTTAACACACTGAACAGTTAGTCATCTGAGTATCTTAGGGGACTCACCTCAAGTAGCATGTTCCTATTTGTTTGTGGCTGTGCAGTTTGTGTTCACTGCTTCTGAGTGACTCCTGGCACTAGGAGGAAAAAAAATCCAACCTGCTGTGTGACTAATCAGTTGAAGAGAAATCTAACCTGTTGGGCAGAAATTCTCACTTGTTTCCCCTCTGCCTCGCTGCCATGCTGCTTAGATATTAGTGTCTTCTTCCAGTTTTCCCCATTGGGACAGCTCTGTTCTCAATGTTGTCTTCCGCAAATTACCAAAATAGAATTTATGATTCATTGACCCAAATTATGTTCCCACTGATAATATCTGCAGAAATTCGGCTTAGCAGTGGCCTGCTGACTTTACAGAAAGATCCATCATTCTCTGGAATTCGCACACCAGAGCGAGAGGAGAGCAAACTGAGTCCTATCTTCTCGGAAGTCCTTCATAAAGAACATCCTGCTCTTGGCAATTCACTGCATATTTTCAAAAAGCTTTGAGAAAGTAGGATTGTTCGGATTTTTCTGCGAATTGCAGTTAAATCCCAAGGCATCTATGAGAGACCAGTCTATACGAACAGCAGCCTTGTTTTCCAAAGCCACAACTCTGAGATGAAGGTCCCACGCTTATATTGTGATCTGAGTGCCGTAAGGGATCCCAAACATTTCCTTCAGCAGATATGTATAGTGCACAGTAGCCAGTCTCTATCTTTGATTTCTCTTGCTCATGATCTTAAAGAGGAAGCAAAATAATTTTTTAAATGGGGAAATAAAACATATTTTTCATCTCCCTTAGTGATTTTTGTTTTGATGGACTGTTGTCTCTGAATAAAATAAGGTACACATTTAAAACTGATAAACCAGGAGTTTATCAGTTTAAATCTGTTTAGCAGAGCTAGAGAGAATCCTTGCCCCCCCTAAAATGCAAGCATAAAAGATAAAGTGAGCACACTGAACCCTGTCTCTCTCTCTCTCTGAATGCAGCTATAAAAACTGGGGAGAATGAATGGAGCAGTGGAAAGTAAGAGATAACAAGTAGATGGGGAAAGAAGACCAGAATTTGAAGCATCACAGAACCAGCTATGAATTTCATCCCTTTTACTTCCTTGTTCTCCCCTGGTCTGGACTCAAGGCAGCCTGAAAACTGGAACTGGGAACCCCTTATTGAAAGACAGTTCCAAGAGGAGTCCTCTCCTTCTGGCTTCAGGAACAGAAACGGAGACTCCTAACACAGAGAGAGTGGGGAAATGGCTTTTTTTTCTTTTCTTTTTTTTTCCTTTCCATTCTGTGTGCTCCATCCCCCAGACAATCTTCTGGTGGTGGAGTTAATGGCAGCAGTGGGAGTCTGCAGGTACCTAAAACTCTGACGAAGGAGGACATCCTTTCTGATTGGAGGTGCAGAGGTCCCCAGAGGGTGGGGAAAACCCCGTTGATTTTTTTGTCTCTCTGTCCTCCCATCACTTGGCCCAGATACAGGTGCATTCATGGAGGTACACAGCACAGTGGGATAACTAAAGGCCTAGTTTTCTGGCTGGAGGAACACAAAGAGGAGCCCCAGGGAATTGGGAAGTCCTGGGACATCACTTGGGAAAGTTGTTAATGAACTCCTAAGTTCACCCCCAAGCTGCACATACATGGATCTGACTCCAAACAGCATGCCACAGACTTTGAAAACTCATCTATAGGATACACCATTGCTCATGTTTCCTACTGGCATCTGAGTCAGGCTCATGTGGGGCAGTTCTGAATAGCATTGCAAAGTCTTTGAATACTGAGCTGACACTGGGACCACAACCCATAGAAGTATACTTGGAGTGTATGGCCAAACAGGGTGCCTACTGAAACAAAAATTCCAACATTCCCCTTAGACTTAAGCAAGACCCAGAGTATCATGACATACTATTCAAAATGTCCAGAATGTAATCCAAAATTACTTGGCAAGAAAATTTCACCTTGCCCAGGAAAGCATGGGAAAGATGCCAACAGTAAGGTGACACCCATATTAAAAATTCTCAGATGAAGATTTTAAAGCAGTTATTATAAAAATCCTCCAAGAAGTAAGATTGAACACTCTTAAACTGACTAGAAAAAGAAAATCTCAGGAAAGAAATAGCATATAAAAAAGAACCAAATGGAAGTTTTAGAATTGAAAATTAAATAACTAGAATATAAAACTACACTGGTTGGGCTCAGTAGCAGAATGCAAATGACAGAGGGGAAAAAAAATCAATAAACTTGAAGATAGACCAATAGAAATGATCTAATCTGAACAACAGGGAGGAAAATGATTGAAAAATAATTAATGGAATCTCAGGGATCTGTGGGATAATACTGAAATGTCTAACAATCTTGTCATTGAAATCCCAGAAAGAATGCAGCATGTTAAAAATATTTGATGAAATGGCTGACAATTCTCAAATTTGGTGAAAGACATGAATGTATAGATTCAAGGAAAGTTCAGCAAACTCTAAAAAGAATAAACCCAAAGAATTTCATACCACAACACATCATAATCAAATTGCTAAAAACTAAAGACAAAGAAAAAACATGAAAGGTGCCACAAAGAAAGAGATGGAAAAAACAATTTAAAGAAAAATAAAGAGCAGAAATCAATGAAATTGAAGACAGAAAAAAAATAGAGACAAATCAATGAAATGAATAGGTGGTTCTCTGAAAAAAAAATCAGATGTTAGATATTTATAAACATTTAACAAGACTGATGAAGAAAAAAAGTGAAGACACAAATTACTTGTATGAGGAATTAAAGAGGAGATATCAGTACAGACCCCATAGACATTAAAAGGATAATGAAGGACTTCCGGGCCAAGATGGCGGCTTAACAACGTGCGCGTTTTAGTTTGTCCTCCAGAACAACTACTAAATAACCAGAAACAGGACAGAACAGCTCCTGGGGCCACGTCAGTGACCAGACACACAGCGTACCCCAGTCTGGGCCAGCCGGATCAGCTGCGAGCCCCCCCAGAACCGTGAGTTCCCAAAGCTGCGGCGGCCAGCGCCCCTCCCCCACAGGCCACTTCCCAGAGGGGAAAGGAAAGGACTTTACCAGCAGCAGGGACTGGGCACAATCAAACGCCAATTGTGGAACTAATTAACAAATTCAGACTACTAAAATTAGGCCCCCAGCTTAGGTGAACCTGGTCAAAGCGGAGGTTGCTCATTTTTGCCCCAGCGCCAAGGGGGCAGGACTGACAGAAAAAGGAGGGAAAAAAAAAAAGAAGGAAACAGAGGTTTTTGTGGCTGTGTATCTACAAAGGCTTGACTGCCTTTGGATACAGCGGCAGGACTTTTCAGGCTGCAACTGCCCCAGGCATAGGCAGAAGTGAGCTCTTTTGGGGGCTTATCTGGAGCCCGTGCCTTCCCCAGGG
>PVIY010042502.1:0-20928 GCA_004026745.1 Myrmecophaga tridactyla
AGTAGTCAGAATTTGTTAATTAATTCCACAATTGGCGTTTGGTTGGGCTCAGCCTCTGCTGCTGGTAAAGTCTGTTTCCTTTCCCCTCTGGGAAGCAGCCTGTGGGGGAGGGGCACCAGTCACCATGCTTTGGGGAACTCATGGTTCTGGGGAGGCTTGCAGCTGGTCCAGCTGGTCCAGGCTGGGGTATGCTGTGTGTCTGGTCGCTGATGTGGCTCTGGGAGCTGTTCTGTACTGTTTCTGGTCATTTAGTAGTTGTTCTGGAGGACAAACTAAAACGCGCACATTGCTAAGCTGCCATCTTGGCTGCAAGGAAAAAAAATGCCTCATAGGATTTTGGTGTGGATTAAATGGAATAATAAATATAAAGCCAGTGTACACTGGCTGTTACTTGTCTTATTTACTATTTTACTATGCCACCTTAAGCAAGTATTGTGGATAAATGCTCCCACCCATTACTTATTGTTTTCAGTGTTAAGTAAATCAATGCATTAAATAAAGAGGGATTTCTGAGTTGTTTTGTTATTGTGGCTACCACAAAACCCAGAGACTTCTGATTCTACTGGCTTACCTCTGTGGTTTCCTTGCGTGTTATCTGTAGGTGCCACAACTCAGCCCTTTGCATGGCCTGAAGGCAATGATCAAACCATGCTTACAGTGATGATACCACTAGAAGTCTTGTAACCATTTCCCACAACCACATTTTCATGGCTTTGAAAGAAACCAGTTCTGGAAGGCAAGGTTTGGATGGGTGATGCATGCTGAATAAGGGAGTGGGACCTGGGTAGAATTGTCCCGTGGCAAGGGACACCATGCTTACGGCAAATTCTTAAGATGCTAATCCACAGACAAGAGTTTACAGGGGTCCTAGATATTTGCTCGTGGGCTTCTCAACAACTAACACACAAAAAAACACAGATTATCCCACAGACCACTTGTCAAATGCCTGATTACCTTCTGTGGTCAACTCAAACCTCAATGTAGGATCCATTAAGAATGCAAAGTTAGTTTTTGCCACTTGCTTTTGGTTATGTCTACATATGGGATGCCAAACTTCTAATTTTTGAGCCTGAAAATATGTAGAAAATAGAATTAAGTACAAAAGGAAACAGAATTTTTTCTTTTGGATCTAATTTGTTTAGTTTTGCTAGTTCTACTAGGTACTGTGATTTGGATTTAAGAATTTGGGTGAATTACAGTTCCTATGATATGGGAATGAGTTTTTTGGGATGAAGGAATGATGTACAGTAGATGTATATCAAAGAATTCCCCATTATCCCCCAAAATCTTGGAATCCTTTTCAATGAAAGTCAACAGTTGCTGAATACTTACAATAGAAAAGACATTCCTCTAGCTTTATATACATTCACTCATTAAATCTCTCGTAATAACTATATGAGGTAGGAACTATCAGTTTCATCATAGAGATGAGAAAATTGAGTCATAGATTGAGTTAGCACTTTTCTTAAGTTTACAATAGTCATCTGGTGGTAGACTATTGCCTTTCATCACCAATCTACATTGTCTCTCTGTAGGAGATCCACCACAATTCACTGGCCCAAACTGGAGTCTCTGATCCATTGAATCTTCTCTGGGGATCATTCTCTTTATAAATGGTCAGGGAACGTATGCTAATTTCAACACTTACTCGGTTGTGAAATTATGGAATTTTAAGTCTTATGGAAAGCTTATTGGAAATGTAACTAATAGGTCCTCTACTTTGCCAGCTTCCATAAATACCTCAAATTATAATGTCTATCATCCTTTCTGCCTCTAGGAATTCCAGTCCTTTACTAGGCCCTCCTCCTCAGGAGTGTCTGAGCAACATCCTCATTTCTTCAAATCTTTCCTAAGGCTACTTACCATCTTGGACAATTGTTTGGTTGTGGACAACCAGTCCTTCCCCAACCAGCCAACTTCTCTCAGACTGCTCTTTCCCCTTTACTGCTTCATCTCAATCAGGGAGATAGATTTATCTCCTAATTTCCCACAGAAATACTGAGGCCAAGCTGTAAATTTTAACAGAATTTTACTAAAGTTAGAAGAGAAATAACTTTTAATTACTTCTAAAGATGATGAATTTCAGACTCTGTAGGCCCAGATACCTTTTGTGGAGAGCCCCAACATGGTGCTCCCATCTGGCAGAGTCTGGATTATAATCCACGTGGGAAGGGCTCTTAAGGTTGAGTTTATTCATTGCTCACCTTTTTCCAGGATTTGCCTCTCACAAGGACATTTAGAGTGGGAATACAGCCTCTATTTAGGAGACAATCCCAAACTTTACCCAAAGAAATGTGGTCTTAAGTTAAGGACCTGATGGCCTATTTAAAAAGTAGCTGCATATTCTTTTATATTCCCCCCTGCCCCCCATGAAAAGTGGGGGTCTGTCACCTGATCTTGAATCTGGGCAGACTTATGACTACTTCAATTTATAGAATATGGTAGAAATGATGCTATCTGATTTCCAAGGCCAGGCCAAAAAAACCATCTACTTGGTTCTCTTAGGATGTTCACTCTGGGAGAAGCTAGCTGCCATATAAGAAACCCAACTACCTGGAGACCACCATGCTGAAGAGGCCATGTGTAGATGCTCCAGCCAATAGTCCTAGATAAGCTCCCAGTCAACAGCCAGCATCAACTGCCAGCCATGGGAAAGAGCCACCTTGGATGTCTAGCCTAGTTGAGACTTTACTTTACTATGTCCCCCACCAACATATGAATGCCATCTCCAGTACAGAACATAACTTGTGTGGCCCAGTGCAGAATGAAAATGTGCAGCCCTTTGTTTAGAAAGTATTAAGAATTTCAAGCAGAGTATTAAATAAAAAGTGGGGTACTATGTGACTGCACGGGTTACATGCCTATGAAACAGGCCTGCTCATGAGAGATTCTAAGAGAGAACTGCTCAGCTGAGCCTTTCCTGAATTTTTGTGAGCAAAATAAAATGGTTGTTACTTTACACTAGTACATTTTAGATGTAATTTACCATGCAGCAATAGGAAGCAAATGTCCTCCAGCAGGAGTTGAAAATTGTGCCCTTATGTCTTTGTTGCTTTATCTATAATTACTAATTAAAAACACACAAACACACACCTATTGAATAATAAGTAATGTGAGAGTGTCCAGGAACATAGTATATCCACACTTAGAAAAGCATTTTCTATGAAGAACATAGTCATCTGAATTGCATTCTGCTGACAATATAAATGAACATTTATATCACTTTTAATAAAGAGCAATTTAATCCCCAGGAATTGCAGCCTTCCAAATGCCCCCTTTAGCATTTGCTTAATTAAAGGACCCAACTGGTGCATTCTTAGAAAAAATAGGGGGATTCAAGACATATCCTGTAAAAGGCAGAAAAATGCTTGCCTCTTGGAAATGTAGATTTTTCAAATTCTACTATTTGCCCAAAGTTGTCAAAGACTTTGTTGAACAAAAAACTCATAGTTTATTCTGAAGTCAGTTAGAACTGAGCCTCTGGTTTTGTCTATTTACCAGATCTCTAGTGAGCATTTCTGTACCCCTAGAATAGAATGAGGAATTGATGTTCTTAATGATAATAACCTTAGATAATGTCAAGTAATCAAGAGAATATTATGTTTGATTGCAATAAGAGTATGATGTGTATTTGATTATTTTCTTCTTCTTTGAAGATCTTTCTTGCTTGGTGTGGTAGGCTGAATAATGGTGCCCCAAAATATGCACATCCCTGGAATCTCTTGACCTGTGAATGTTACTTCATATGGCAAAAAAAAAAAAAAAAGTGTAAATGGCAATGGAGAGATTATCCTGAATTATAATCCTAAATGTAATCACAATGATTCTTATCAGAAGGAGGCTGAGGGAGTTTGACTACTGAATCAGAAGACAGTTTGAAGATTGGCACAATCTATGATGTTGGATTTGAAGATGGAGGAAGGAGCCTTGAGCCAATGAATACAAGGAATACAGCTCTGAAAGTTGGAAAAGGCAAGGAAACAGATTCTCCCTTAGAATGGAGGGCATATGGTCTCCTGAAACTGGTTTTGGACTTCTAAATTGTGAGAGAGCAAATGTGCATTGTTTTACCCCTCCACGTTTGTGGTAATTTGTTACAGCAGCCATAGAAAGCTAACATAGTGCTATGTATATCTGATTGTTTTCCTCTTAGAGAGTCCTTGCATGGGTAGCTAGCTCTTCATCAGTTCAAATGTTCAATTAAACATTTGTTGATTAAGCATCTAAGTATTTGCTGGAAGAGCATTTGCTTTAGGCACTATTAGGGGTGATCTACCCGTTTGTATTCCTGGGCCATTGTCTTCTGCCACGGAAGCAGTAATTAAAGTTCACTGCATTTCAAACCCTACTTTTAGAGTATTCCAGGCAGTTTGCTTTATTCAGTGCCCAGTCCCACTGAACGATGTCTTTGGTAGCTGGAGACCTGCAGGCTGGGAAATGCCTCTGACTCATCTGGGAGATGGATTCTGAAAGAAGCAGCAAGAATAGTGTTTCTGTTTGACTGCTGCATGCCCTGTGTGGGGAGACACATGAAGAGAATTCTGGGACCTTAAAGTTGGCTTCTCACCATCTGACTGAAACAGAGAACTTCTTACAGTAACCTCAGGGGAGGAAGTCAGCGTTGGTGGTGTGCTCCTTCCACGAACTTAAATTGAAATACTTGACCTATATTTTCAGCCTCCAAAAGACCATCATTCTACTCATGGTGGCTCAAGGTTAAGTGCACAAAAGTAAACACTGCATGCCAGTCATATTTTATATGAAGATTCCTTGAAATTCTTTGGCTTTATCAAACTCTTTGAATCTGATCTAATTTAAAGGGCAAAGAGTCAAAAAAATTGAGAGGTTAATTATTGTCTTTGTGGGTGTGTTGCCTCCTGCCTTCAGGAAAATGTCCCTCCACCACAGCCAGGGCCTCTTGCCTTTTTTTCCCACCAGAGAGCCCTACCAGGTAACAAAATAGTCCAAGTTAGGACTAAATCAGATTGTTTTCTTCAATATCAAGGTCTGCTCTATTGGCTGACTGTCCCAGGTCACTCACTCTCCTCTCTGGGTTCAGAGACAGAGGTGGTGAGGGAGTCAGACCTTCTGAGATTCTGTGGTGAGCTCACATGGGTCTAGGAATGTCAGCTACAGTTGGATTTCAAGCTTAGCAAAACCATTCATATTCTATATATGTGATCTGTAGGCCGCTGGGAAGGGACACTGCCTTTCAAATATATATTTATGCTGTACTGAAATACTTTCTGAAACATTATTTTTGAGGACTTTTATAAATACATACACCTCTGTGAGATTGACCCATTGAGCTGGTGTGGGTACCCAGGGCCCTGGCCCCTGCATATTGAGAATGAGTTACTGCTTATAGCCACCTCAATAACTGGGACAGAAGTTAAAAGTCATCAACCTGCTCAGGGGGGAGAGGGAAGAATGTACAGATAGTATTGTAAATAGAGCATTTTAAAACTCCCCTCCCTTGATCATTGTTGATAACAACCTCCTCTGTCACAAGACCCTGCTGAAACTCTGTTCTCACACTCTTGTCCTAAACCCTTATAAACTCTTGCCCTCCCCACCCCTTTGAGGAGCATTAACTTTCATTTTCCAACCAACTACAATCAGGAAGAATCTTCTCCTGTTCATAAGTTCTAATAAAATTCATGTCTAATTCCATGCCTGAAGTATTATTTGATCTTAAGTCTGCCCCGACCCAAGCCACCAAGAGCTGGGTTGGAACAGCTGGTGAAATAGATTCAATTTTTTAACCATCTTCTGAAAAACCTTCCTTATAAGAGCCTGGCCCTGTACCAGCCACTGAAGAATCAAAGATCAATCAGAGACCCAGTCTTCCCTTTGCAACGCATGGTATACAAAGGAGGGAACAACAACAACAACAACAACAAAAAAGTGAACATATACAAACCCTGTGAACTGGAGTCATTGTGCCTATTGAAATTTAGATAAAAACTTGTTTAAATAATTCAGTAAACCTTTCCTCCATTCCTCTGGGGATTTCAGGGTGGTGGTGGGAATCTTAGGTTTCTTCTAGTTCCCTGGTCTTCTGCTGTCACTCATGTCCCACCTCCTGTGAGATGGCTCTGCTCTGAGCTGCCCTAATGCTGTGGCTTGTGAGAAAGGACCACTGGGTATTTGTGTATGTGGCAGACGTCTTTGAAGATGTGGCATGAGGGGTGGGGGTGGGGTGTACCCAACAGCACTATGGTATAATTAACACTGAATGGAAGATATTCTTGTTCCTACACATTCATCAGCCACTGCTGGCATCAAGCAATTCTCAGCGGCAATAATTTCTGTCACTCTTTTCCTCATCTTCCACGTACCCAATGACTTCATGATGCCTTTCATCTGACCAGACATCAGAGATCTTCAGTTACCTTCTCTGCTTCTTTTCCAAAATGTGAACTTCCATTTTAGAATGGAATAATCTAGACTGGCAGTGAGTTAAAATCACCTCATAAAACTAATTTTCATTTAGGTATGGACATTTTAACATACTCTCTTTTCCTTGTTTGTAGTTCTGAATCACCTGGAAAGGCTAAAAAAGTTCTGGTACTTGGGTTCTATTCCCAGAGATTCTGATTCATTTGGGCTGGGTTTGGGCTCGGGTGGTCATTAAGATTATTAAAAGCAACACAGGTGAGTCTTTTGTACAACCAAGGTTGAGGACCTCTAGTTTATTGTATTGAATCAATTATCAACTGCGTCAGTTTGAAGCTATTGTGTACCCCAGAAAAACCATGTTCTTTAATCCTCAGTGTTGCTGGGTGGGATCTTTTTGGTTGTTTCCATGGAAATGTGACCCACCCAATTGTGGGTGGTAACTTTTGACTGGGTAAATTCCATGGAGATGTTTCTCTACCCATTCAAGGTAGGATTGCTTGCTGGAGTCCTTAAGAGGGAACCATTTTGAAAAATGCCAATAGAGTCCACACAGTCAGAGATATTTGGAGATGCAGAAGGGAAAACGCCCCTGAGGAAGTCTTATAAAATGAAGAGAGAAAGCTAGCAGATGTCGTCATATGCCGTCTTAACTGACAGAGGTGTCCAGAAGCCAAAGATCCTAGCAGATGCCAGCCAGGCACCCTCTGAGCTGACAGAGGAGTTCCTGACAGCATCAGCCTTTCTTGAGTGAAGGTAACCTCTTGTTGGTGCCTTAACTTGGACATTTTCATGGCTTTAGAAACGTAAACTTCCAACTTAATAAATTCCCTTTTTAAAAGCTATTCCATTTCTGGTATATTACATTCTGGCAGCTTAACAAACTAAAACACCAACTGTTTCCTAACGTACTCTTAAACTTATATTTCTGACATTATTTTAATTCCCTCACCCCAAAGTTAGACTAATATATCCAATTACCATAATCATCTTAAATCTCAATGTGTCAACTTCTAAACTAATTGTCTCCTTTACCTATTACATGCTCTTCTTTAAATAGTCCCATTCTACTTTTGAGCTCCTATGTCTACCCACTGGTCCCACCAGACACCTGAAAGTTATTATGAAGTTCTTCCTCTCATTAACCTTTCCATCTACTCTGTCCCAAATGCAAATGGGCAATCACCAAATTCCAATGACTTGGTCCTTTCCCTATCTCCCAGCCCCATGACTACTGACATTTTAGGAGTCCCTTATTTCTTATTTGGGTTTTAGCAGTAGAATTCAACCTGGCACCTCTATACCACCAGCCCAATGCAAACTGATCCAATCTCACAGTATTTTCAAAGTTCCCTAAAATGCAAATTCAGTCATTTCACTCCTTTGCATAAGATCTTGAAAGTGTTCTCCATTATTTAGAGAATGAAACCCAAATTCCTTAACATGACAAAAGCGTCTTCATATTTTGGTTCCCATGCATCTCTTCAGTCACATATTATGTGGTTCCCCTAACCACATTTCATGCTCCTGGTCCACTAAAAATGCTTATAATCTCCTAAGCACACTGTACTATTCTGTACCACCATGCTTTCGTGTGCACTGGGCTCACCACTCAGAAAGCCCTTTGCCTCCCAGTCTTCCTAATAAACTCCTATTCATCCTTCAGAGGCAACACCAGCATCACCCCTCTGGGAAGCCTTCTAAGACCACCTCTCTGCCAGAACATAAATCAATTGTACTTTATTTTATCTTGATTCTGTACTTCATACCTATTTATATTGCTGCACTTATCACACGTTTTGAAACTGTTTGCCACAGTGGTGTAAAAGAAGAAAATGTTGTTTAGAACAACAGCAAACTTAACTGCTTTCCCTCTAAGGGAGTGGTATAATTTCACCCAAGAATAAAAGCATTTGCAAAATACTTTGAAAAGCAGCATTTGATGCAAAAACCAAGGCCACCAAAATATGCTTAAACAGACAACAAAGAAAGAGATAGCTAAAACTATACTGCAAATGAAGGTACTAGGATGTGGTAAGGTACTATGGGGCTGGGTAAGAACTGAGAAGGACTTCCTCTACTTCACAATTTTGCCTGAGGCTTCTCTTAGGCAAGGGACCCAAAGTACAGTCACTGTTGTTGTTTTAGTTTGCTAATGCTGCGGAATGTTATATACCAGAAATGGCTTGGCCTTTATAAAGGGGATTTATTAAGTTACAAGTTTACAATTTTAAGGCCATAAAAATGTTCAGACTAAGGCATCCAGAGAAAGATACCTGACTCAAGAAAGACCAGTGGTATCTGAAACACCTCTGAAAGCTGGAAAGGCATGTGGCTGATATCTACTGGCCCTTTGGCTTCTGGTTTCAAACAGCTTCCCTGGAGGCATTTTCTTTCTGCCTCTCCAAATGTCTCTGTCTGTGCCAGCTCAGAGCTTTCTCTAATATGGTCCCAGTAAGTAGATTAAGACCCATCTTGAATGAGTGGAGAAACATCTCCATGGAAAACACCTAATCAAAGGTCCCACCCACTATTTAGGGTGGGTCACATTTCCATGGAAACAACTTAATAAAAAAGATCCTGCCCAAACAATAAGTCTGCCCTCACAAGATTGGACTAGGACATGGATTTTTTGGGGTGCACAATAACTTCAAACCAGCACAGTTGTCTTCAAGAAAGTCTTTATAAGTTGTGGTTCTTTTATTATTCATTCATTTACTTATTACTCTGTTTTTTCTGCAAGTTCCTAGGGGTGCTGACAATGGGAGGGAGGAAAGGGCCCCTTGCCAGCAGCCTGAGATGAGAATGTTATGGATGTGGCAAGGAAGGCTTCTTTAGGGAAGCCTGAGTCCTCCCATTTATCAGGCATTGGTGCTGTTTCCAATGTCCAGTGAAGATCCTGTAGGATAACGCATTTTATCACCTACTCAACTATGCTAGTATTTCCTCAGAGACATGTGAACATACAACTAACATTCTCTGAAAAAAGGCTGCTGGTATCTGTGGGTAGTATTAAGACCCTGGTGCCTCAGCCTGAAAATGTATTGCAAGAAGGAGATTCCCTCCTTTAAATGGGATTGCAAAGCTGGATCTGCAGATGACAATGTTTCCTGTCATGCAAGGTTTGTCTGCAGTAGGAGGGGATTAGACTGACACTCTAAGAGGCAGAGGCAAGCAGAGGTGAGAGGTGGATGTAGAAGGAAAGATTCCTGGGGGGAGATTTTTCAGTACTGTTCTTGGGCCCTAGTTACTATAGCCTCCTATCCTTCCTTATGCTTCCCAGTAATATGAACCAACACATTTCATTTTGTGAAATCCAACCTGAGGACAAAGCCTTGAAGATGTTTTCTTGGAGAAGGAAAAGGTGCTATCAGAGGGTACAAAGATGGATATAGCATGAGGGAACTAATAGAGAAGACCTTTCTCAAGTAGTGATTACAAGATGACCTCAGGGACACCAATTTCAACTGCATTATTGTCATAGAAGCCAAATGCAAGGGCTTAGGAGGCAAGGGGAAGTGAGAAAGAAGAGGCAGCAGGTACTGCTGCTCCTTCATAACATGTGGCTGCTAAGGACACATTGGAGCTTGTAGCAATTACATGAGGATCAGGAACGGTGCTTGATGGCAAAGTACTGGGACTCAGCTAATTTTTCTTCCTGATAAAGGATGCAGGTGCCCTCATTTGCATAATGAGGTGACCAAGCAATGTGAGCTTTGAGGAGTACAGTTCCAGTGTCTCCAGAGACCTGTGGAGACTCAGACTATGGCCCCTATCCCTGCAACCTGAAGTTTCCATCAGGTGGGAGCAGCGAGATTCCCCTTCTCTCCCCCATCTTCCTTCCCTTCTTCCTTCCTTTCTTCCTTCCTTTCTTTATCCTTTTAAGCAGTTTTAATGAGCTATATTCACATATCATACAATCCATCCAAAGTGTGCAATCAATGATTCACTGTATCACCATATTGTAACTAGAACCCTGCTGACACCAGGGTTAGCTGAGCCCCATTTCAGGTTTGGAGTTGTCATCATGGAAAAGAATTTAGGGACCAGAGAGGGCCAGTAGGATTAAGTAGTGATATTTATTAAAGAGAGAGAGCACACGTCATAAAAATTAACATGGATGGGCTCAAGGTAGAGACAGGCCCAGAGTGGCATGGATCTAGATAGTTATATAATGAAGTTTTGCAGCAGAGATTTTTGCATCTTGACCTTTGAATACCAGTTGTTTTCTTTGTTCCAGGAGGAGATAAGTTTTGGTGCTTGCTCCATCACATACTCAAAATTTGTTTTGGGGCAGATGTTTAAAAGCCTTTAACAGCCCAGGCTTTCTGTCATTAACAAGAGTCCACTTTGGGCCTATGCTTTTACAAGCTTTATGATTTTAGGGGTTTTGGGGCTTTAGGGGAAATTTTTGTCCCATGAAATTTGCAGCTGTGCATTAAGCCCTTTGAACCTGGATAGGAACCAGGGACCCCAGCCTCCATGCCCTGTTCTACCTGCCTTAACATAATTGTGCATTCATTACCACAATCAATTTTGGAACATTTTCATTACTCCCCTCCCTCCCCAAAAAAGAAATAAAACATCCCATACCTCTTCTTCCCCACTATTATTGACCCTTAGCATTGGTGTGGTACATTTGTTACTGTTGATGAAAATGAGGTAGGTTTAAGTAGGGAAGGAGGGGGGGGTAAGTGACCCTAAAGCCCTTAACAAAAAGTTCCTTTTGGTGCCCACACACCTACCTAGCCCCTGCACACTTAATCTTCACACAGGTTGGCACCTGAAAAGAACCAATGAAAAGTGCAGCTCATCAGTTCCTTATTAGCATAACCAGAGGGGAAAGGGTTCCTCCAAGTCCTGATATTATAAGGGTCCCAATCTGAGGGGGCTTCTCCACCTTTGGAGAACACTCACTCTTATTTCCCTTTGAGCATGTACTTTTGCTACGCATTTAAGTTTTGAGCTGCACACATTGGCTAGTCTTTGGATTCTTTGATCATAACGCTGACTAGTCCTTAAATTCTTGTTGTGCTAAATTCATACATTATTCTTATTCAAGATGAACAGTTCTACTTCACTGCAAATAAGAGAGCTTGTGCTTTTTTTTAATTTTACTTTTTACCTTTTTTCTCTCTGGATCTAAGAAACAGAGTTATTATTTTATTGTGGTAAGCATCACTACGGTGAGCCACTGAGTTGGGAGGTGAGTAGGATGTAGACGGTCTGGTTAACCACAAAGCTTGCTGAGAGATAAGGTAGATAGACTAAACTTAGAGAGGAGGGGGCTTGTGGGAGCCAACCAGCATATGATGCAAAGATAAAGTCTAGGTTATCTGGAACAGCAATGAGCTTATTAATACTTTACTCAACAACAGTAACAATGACATCTCTTCAAGGGTGAAAAGTTAAAACCAGATTTTGTACTGTGGGCTCCTTATGCCATTTCAGAAACTGGCAAATAATCTGAAACCCTTGGTTAAGGAAATATTAAATAAATGGTTAAACCGAGTTGCAGGTATTTTACTTTCCAATTGTGTGTGTGTGTATAAATATATAATTTGTAAAATAAATGGTAGCCTGCAAATATTTTAATTTTTCTTGCCCTTTGGGAAGATGGTTTCACTCCCCACTGACATAGTGAAATGATACACAGAATATATGGTTTTCGAATATAAATGCAATTTCTCTTGTTAAAATTTGGGCAGCAGGCCGTTTGACGCTGCATTTTCTAGCAATTGCCAGAGCACAAGTATTCTTTGTTGCTGTTTTAGGAAGTATTTAGTTAGATATCAGTTTGGCAGCTATAACAAAGATCTCAAATTAAGAATGGATCAAATAAGATAAACTTGTCTCTGTCTCATAGAAAAGTTGGTCAGGGACCTGGGTTTCATGTGTTTCATTCTTTGTTCAGTGAACTTTTTTCCTTTGACTAGCTTCTTTTTTTTGGTACCTAAATAAATGTACTGTTCATGCTTCCTTTAGTATGTTTTGGGGCTTTTTTTCCCTCATGGGCCCGATATATTAAGTGAGAATCTCCCCTTTGTCCTTTTTTTTTTTTTTTACCAATCCAGAGTGGTAAATTCTCTGCCTAATGCACCCAATGACCAATTCCTAAGACATTGGGGTTTCAAAGAGAGAGAGAGTTTATTTATTACTGGGCATATAGTAGGAGAGCAAATGGCCTATTGGGCCAAAAGTTTGTCTCCCTGAGTCTAAAGAGTTCAAGGTTTTTATGGATTCAAATAAGGGGAGATGGAATCATTACCATTTCAGTAGCAAGTGTAAGCAGAAACAAGGGGGAAATGGAATTGCTACCATTTCAATACTAAGTGTGAGCAGAATGAGGGGAGATGGGGTTACCATCTCAATAGCTCAAAAGCAACTACAGGAAGAAACAATTTACAAATGTAAAGGAGTGGAACTGTGCTAGAAGGAAGCTAAGAATGAATCATTGGTTAGTTCTCAGCTGATTCATGTTTGTCCATTAGCATTAGGGGGTTGCCTTTGTGATTACAAGCTCCTAAAGTTAAAAAAAAATGGATAAAGGGGGCACTAGTGAGGGTTGGTCCCCAGGTTTTTACAATACAAGGTCACAAGATGAAAACTATATGATTGTACAATTACTATCAAAGATCAAGGCAACTGGAATACAGTTCAACAATTTCTGGTATTTCCTTCTGTCTATTTTAATTTACCAGAAGGTAAAAGTAAATATTTATATAATGATTCAGTAATCATAATCATTTGTTAAATACTAACTTTTTGGTTACACTTTGATAATGGGGGCAAGTGCCAGGCATGACAGGGACTCTAGTGGCAGCGACCCTGAACCTTGTGGAGGGTGCAGAGAGTGGAGAAGGCCCAGAAAAGGGTTAAAATCCTGCCAATGGGGGCATGTTCTACCTGTGAATATCAACAGGATTTGTGTCTCCAGCAGGAAAAACAACTGATAGACAAGAATACAGATAATTTGCCAGAGACCCTCAACCTTTAAGTTAGAATTGTGGCAACTGAGGAAGCATCACACTCTGAAATAGATTGAAGGATTCTTTTAGGACAGAATATTGCAGAACCAGCCAGGACAGCTTCCTGAGATTGGGTGCTGGCAGAAACAGCAAGGTTCAGGTCTCAATTGGTTTTTGGGGGGATGTTGACAGGGCTTTCATTCTTTAGTGTACTGAAGGATGTGGAGAAACTGGGGGTGGGGTTAGGGTGGAAGGGGGAGCTCTGGCCATATCCAGGGACCCCAGAAACCTGGCACCTCCCTCATATGGCAGCCACGACTATTTATAAGCTTTCCTGGCATTGAGTGTGGGAACTATAGATGGACTGGGATACAACACTGTTCCATAGTAAGAAAAGGAAAGACATTTTTAACTCCCTAGGAGTAAATTTAAAATAACTGGGATGGGGCTGTAAAGGGAACAAGGAGAGGTGAACATTGCTCAAGTATAGAATGGAACATTTGATGGGGTTTGATCTGGTACTTTTTCATTGGGCTTTCTGTGGGAAAGTAAAATGATGAATGTACAAGGGTGATGGAAAATCATATTATTTTGTTTCGCTTTACCAGAGAAACAGCAAATTAGGACAGCACTTGCTGTGAAACCAGTAGGGGTCTCGCAGTATTTCTTTTTTCTGGCTCTCTTTTCATTAGAGAATTTGTAGGTTTATTGAAAAATCATGCAGAAACACACAGAGTTTCCATGTACTCCCTATTATTAAAACTTTGCATTAGTGTGGTATATGTTATAATTGATGGAAAAATATTATTATAATTGTACTATTAACTATAGCCCATGGCTTACATTAGGGTTCACTGTTTGTGTGGTACAGTTTTATGGTTTCTTTAAACATTTTTATTCTAGTAACATATTGTCATGGTTAGGGACATGTGTCAACTTGGCCAAGTTGTGGTAGCTGTTTATCTGATTGGGCAAGTACTGGCCTGTCTGTTGCAATGAGGACATTTCATAGGATTAGGTCATGATCTCATCAGCTGCATCCACAGCTGATTCCATTTGTAATCAGCCAAAGGGGAGTGTCTTCTACAATTAGTGATGCTAAATCTAATCATGGGAAGCCTTTTAAGGAGGACTCAGAGGAGACAGATCCCATTCCTGCTTCTGCTGGTGAGCCTCTCCTGCGGAGTTCATCCAGACCCTCCATCGGAGTCGTCGGCTTCACAGCCTGCCCTGTGGATTTGGACTCTGCGTTCCTGCGGTCTCGTGAGACACTTTTATAAATTTTATATTTGCAAGTGTTCCCTGTTGATTCTGTTTCTCTAGAGAACCCTAACTAATACACATATATACAACCAAAAATTTTCCCTTAGCCACATTCAAATATATAATTCAGTGGTGATAATTTTAGTCACAATATTGTGCTTCCATCACCGTCATCCATTACCAAAATTTTTCCATCACCCCAAATAGAAATTCTGTACAATTTAAGCATTAACTCCCTATTCCCTACCCTACTCTGGACACCGGTAGACTGTATTCTGATTTCTGACTCTATGAATTTTCTTATTTTATTTCAGTTAAATCACAAAATATTCATCCTTTTTGGTTTGGCTTATTTCACTCAACATGATGTCTTCCAGGTTCATCTATATATTCACATATATCAGAACTTCATTCATTTTTATGAATTGATTTATAGGAATTTGCCCATTTTATCTACATTATCTAATTTGCTGGCATATAGTTGTTCATAGTGTCCTCTTATAACCTTTTTTATTTCTGTGAGGTCAGTAGTAACATCTCCCCTTTCATTTCTGATTTTAGTTATTTGTGTCCCTTCTGTTTTTGTCAATCTAGCTAAAGGTCTGTCAGTTTCATTGATCTTTTCAAAGAACCAGCATTTGTTTCATTGGTTTTAAATTCTCCCTTTCTTTCTTTTATCTCTGTTGTAATCTTTGTTATTTACTTCCTCTACTCACTTTGGATTCAGTTTGCTCTTCTTTTTCTAGATCCTCCAGCTGTGAGGTTAAGTCTCTGACTTGAAATCTTTTTTAATGTATGCATTTAGAGAGCTATACATTACCTTCTCAGCACTGTCTTTGTTGCATCCCACAATTTTGGTTTGTTGTATTTCTACTTTCATTGATCGCAAGATATTTTCTAATCTTCCTTGTAATTTCTCCTTTGACTCACTGGTTGTTTAAGAGTACCATATTTAATTTCCACATTTTTGTGAATTTTCCAGTCTTCCCTCTATTATTGATTTCTAGCTTCATTCCATTGTGGTTGGAGACGATACATTGTATGATTTAACTTTTTTTGAACTTATTGAGACTTGTTTTGTGACCTATCATATGGTCTAACCTGGAGAATGATTTATATGTACTAGAGAAGAATATGTATTCTGCTGCTATTGGGTGAAGTGTTTTACATATGTCTGTTAAGTCTAGCTGGTTCACAATATTGTTCAAGTCTTCTATTATTGATCTTTTGTCTAGGTGATCTATCCATTATTGAAAGTGGACTATTGATGTCTCCTACTATTAATGTAGAAGCATCCATTTCTAACTTCAAATTGTCAATGTTTACTTCATGTATTTTGTATATCTGCCTATAGATGCATATATATTTATAATTATTATTTCTACCTGTCGAATTGAACCCTTATCAGCATATAGTCACTTTCTTTTTCCCTCGTAACAGTTAACGTCTATTTTATCTGATACTTCTATAGCTATCTCGGCTTTCTTTTGTTTACTATTTGCATGTTGTATATATTTCCATCCTTTCATTTTCAACCTAGTTGTGCATTTGAATCTAAGGTGAGTCTCTTATCAATAGCATATAGTTGGGTCATGCTTTTTCATTCATTCTGCCAATCTTTGCCTTTTCACTGCAGAGTTTAATCTGATAATGCAGAGACATTTTTCTGCCATTTTGCTATTTTGCCTCTGTAAGTCTTAAACCTTTTTGCCCTTCAACTCTTCAATTAATGCTTACTTTTATATTAGGGTTTTTTGGTATCGTAGCATTTTGTGCCCCATCTCAATTCTTTCTGAATATATTTTTTTGTGGTTGCTGTGGGGTTGAAATTTAACATCCTAAATCTATAACAGTCATATTTGATTTGATGCCAACTTAACTTCAATGGCATATACATACACTGTTCCAATACCCCTCTGTCCTCCCATCTTTTTTTTGTGTGTGTTTGTTACAAAATATATCTTTATATATCATATGTCCCAAGCTATAGATTTATCATTACTTTTTATGTCTTTGCATTTCAAAACCTGTAAGAAGTAGAAAATGGAATTACATACCAAAAAATATAATACAATACTACTGGCATTTATAATTACCCACACGGCTACATTTACTGGAAGACAGTATTTTATTTTTTTCTTACAGGTCTGATTGCCACACTCAGCCTGTTGAGAGACCCTGCCACAATCTGAATGATGGGGTGCGACGCACTGTAGTGCCTCCTGAGCACCCCCGGATCCCACAGCTGCACAGTGTACCTGCTGGTCTGTTCCAGGACCAACCCAGTACCCATCCATGCACTCAGGAGAGCAGGAGTTCTTGAACAGGAACACTGTTCAATGGATGACATGCCTCGGAAGTTCACTGTCAGCAGGAATAGAAAGTGTCTGCCCATAGCACTGCATAAAAGTGTCTAAGCATCAAATACTAGTGGTGCTGGATTAAGAAGAAACTTCAAACAAGAAAAACTTGAAGGCAGTGACCTAAAACCTCCCCACTGTGGACACCAGGGGCTTAAAGGTCCAAAAATGTGTTGCGATGGAAGAATCCCAGGTACACTCATAGTCCAGAGAGCAAGAGAAGGCACAGGTAACAATTTACGTGTAGGCTTTCAACAAAGGATGAGCTTGCTTTCAGCTCAGGACACGTTGACACAGTGCTCTTAGATAACTCCTGATTCCCAAGGGGAATAATTTCTTCAGTGACAAAAACTCAATGCTCTCCTCCTGCCAGTCATCAAAATTGCTGTTCAATTCATCAGTGTCCACTCTTCCTCACAATTCTAGATATTTGGGTTTTTTTGCTCCATATGGAGTTCCTGAGCCATCTTTTGGTATTTTCAGAAATCTTGGATTTAGGTTCACCTTGCTCCACCAATTCTTTGGAGGCTTTGGACAGGCTCAGATGATCCTTTTGTTAAAAAATCTTGCAGTATTTCTTCAGATTCTTTTTACTTTGCTTGATCTGGTCCTGGCTAAGCAAAGTTGGGAGCCAAGGTTTCCAGTGCAACTGGCAGAAGCCATCGTTGTTCTTCTGTAGTAGATGGCCCTGGAAAGTCCAGTAGGCATTGTCCAACTTGTGGCTCCATCAAGACACAGATGACATCACATGGTGACCAGTAGGGTCCAAATCATTCTGGGATTTATCGGGGCCTCACTCTTACCTGGACAAAACAACAAAATCTCATTCTCTATCCATGTACTTATGGTGTTAACTAAACTGACCATACAAGTTAAATTAAGAAATACACTACCCGAAATATAAATTTTGCACCAAATAAACAACTCTCTCTTTAGTCTCACACAGAAGTTGAAGTTTTAAAACATGGACGATCTCGTCCTTACTCTGATATACCTTAGTCCTATCCAGATCAGTTTCATTCATGTTTCTATTTGATGTCTAATCACTTTTTCAACTTTTTAAACAGTTACTGTATGGGGTACTGCTGACTCTCATAGTTTCAGAGCTCTAACTCTGAGTCTCAGGTGCCATATAAATACCCACAGTTTCTGGGAAAGACCATGTTATATACAGACAGCTCAGTACCTCTGAATTTAGAATTAACAGTTACACCTTCTGAATATATGTGACTGCTGTAAGAGCTAGGACCCTTTACAATAAGCCACAATCTGATAACCCATGCTCTCGACTTTAGTTTACTAAATTTTTATTTTATAGTTAGTCCATATGATTGAGGCATGATAATATTTGTCTTTTTGTTCCTGACATTTCATTCAACATACAGTTCTTAATGTTTATTCATCTAGTTGAATTCCTCACAACTTCATTCCTTCTTGTGGCCACTCAGTAGTCCATTGTATGTATGCACCATAGTTCCCCCTTCCACTTCTCAGCCATTGAACACTTAGGCCACCTCCATTCACTGTAGATCACTATCACTGCCACCAGAAACACCAGTGTGCAAATGTCCACTTGTGTTCCCACACTTAGTTCCTCCAGGTATATACCGAGCAGTGGGGGTTTCAGGATCAGATGGCAGACCCACAACCAGCCCCTTCTGGAACCACCACACTAATCTCCAAAGGGCTGCACCTCTCATTTCCCTACTGACAGTGAATAGGTACATTTCTTTCTCCACATTTTCTGTAGCACTTGTTTCTCTCTGACCATTTTTAAATAGTTTTATTCACCATCATACAATTGAGCCTATGTGTATAGATAGGCCTTCACCACCATACTCTATCGGAAGACATTTTCCTTTTCTTCCACAATCCATACTCCTTTCCCAATCCCCCCACCTGTTGACAGTTAGTTGTGGCATAATGTCTGTGTTACATTTAGTGGAAGCATATTACAATGTTACTGTTGGCTATAGACCCTAGCTTACATTGATCGTACTTTTCCCCATATACCATCTATTTTCAATACCCTGCAATACTGACATTTCTTTGTTCTTTCTCCTGCAAAAACATTTTTTTAATTTGTACATTTAATCACCATCATTGTATACTCTAGACATTCCTAAATTATACCGTCTCAGTCTTTATCCTCTATCCTACCTTCTGATTTCATATGAGCCCCCAGCCCTTCTCCCTTAACCATACTCACATTCAACTTCATTCAGTTTACTTACATTATTGTGATACAATCAAGTGGTATTGTGCTATCCATTTCTGATTTTTTACAATCAGTCTTGTTGCACAATCTGTATTCCTTCAGCACCAATTGCCCATTTTCTAACCTATCTCCTCAAAACCTGTGTTCTTAACTTCAATTCTCCAAGTTCACTCATTAATGTTAGTTCATATTAGTAAGACCATGCAGTATTTGTCCTTTTGTTTCTGGCTAATTTCACTCAGCATAATGTCCTCAAGGTTTATCCACACTGTTACGTGTTTCATGACTTTATTCTGTCTTACAGCTGCATAATATTTCATCGTATGTATATACCACAGCTTGTTTAGTTAGTCATCCATTGATGGACATTTGGGCTATTTCCATCTCTTGGCAATCATAAATAATGCCACTATAAATATCAGTGTGCAGATGTCTGCTTGTGATCTTGCCATCAGTTCATCAGAATATACACCTAGTATTGGAAATGCTGGATCATATGGCAATTCTGTGTTTAACTGCTTGAGGAGCTGCCAAACTGCCATCCATAGCAGTTGTACCATGTTACTTTCCCACCAACAGTGGACAAGTATGCCTCTTTCTCTACATCCTTTCCAGCATTTGGCATTTTCTGTTTTTTTGATAATGGCCATTCCAGTGGGTGTCAGATGAGATCTTATTGTGGTTTTGAATTGCATTTGCCTGAAAGCCAGTGAAGTTGAGCATCTTTTCAGGTGCCTTTTAGTCATTTGTATTTCCTCTTCTCAGAAGTCTGTTCATGTCTTTTGCCCATTTTTTAATTAGGTTCTTTGTCTTTTTGTTGTTGAGTTGAAGAATCTCTTTATATATTCTGGATATTAAACCTTATCTGATATGTGGTTTCCAAATATTGCTTCTTTTGCATAGCTGCCTTTTTTCTTGACAAAGTTATTTGATGCACAGAAGTGTTTAATTTTGAGGAATTCCCATTTTTCTATTTCTTTCTTCAATGCTTGTGCTTTGGGTAAAAGATCTAAGAAACTGCCTCCTATGACAAGTTTTATAAAATATTTCCCTACATTTTCTTCTAAACGTTTTATGGTCTTAGCTCTAAAATTCAGTGTTTTGATCTCATTCTGAGTTAATTTTTGTATAAGGTGTGAGATATGGATCCTCTTTCATTCTTTTGCATATGGATATCCAGTTCTCCAAGCACCATTTATTGAAGAGGCTGCTGTATCCCAGGTGAGTTGGCTTGACTGCCTTATCAAAGATCAATTGTCCATGGATGAGAGGGTCTATATCTGAACACTCTATTCTATTCCATTCATCAGTATGTCTATCTTTATGCCAGCACCATGCTGTTTTGACCACTGTATCTTCATAATATGCTTTAGAGTCAGGTAATGTGAGGCCTCTCACTTCATTTTTCTTTCTCAAGATATTTTTAACTCTTTGGGGCACTCTGCCCTTCCAAATAAATTTGGTTATTGGTTTTTTGATTTTTTGCACAGTAAGTTTTTGAGATTTCAATTAGTGTTGCATTGAATATTGTCATGGTTAGGGACACGTGTCAACTTGGCCAAGTTGTGGTACCTGTTTATCTGATTGGGCAAGCGTTGGCCTGTCTGTTGCAATGAGGACATTTCACAGGATTAGGTCATGAGCACATCAGCTGCATCCACAGCTGAATCCATTTGTAATCAGCCAAAAGGGAGTGTCTTCTGCAATTAGTGATGCTAAA
>PVIY010042503.1:0-20930 GCA_004026745.1 Myrmecophaga tridactyla
GAAAGAAAGAAAGAAAGAAAGAAAGAAAGAAAGAAAGAAAGAAAGAAAGAAAGAAAGAAAGAAAGAAAGAAAGAAATAGGAACTCCTCAAAATTAAACACTTTTGCGCATCAAAGAACTTCATCAAAAAAGTAAAAAGATAGCCTACACAATGGGAGACAATATTTTGAAATGACTTATCAGATAAAGGTCTAGTATTCAGAATTTATAAAGAGATTGTTCAACTCAACAACAAAAAGACAGCCACTCAAAATGGGAAAAATACTTGAACAGACACTTCTCAGAAGAGGAAGCACAAATGGCCAAAAGGCTCATGAAGAGATGCTCAACTTCCCTGGCCATTAGAGAAATGCAAATCAAAACCACAATGAGATATCATCTCACACCCACCAGAATGGCCATTATCAACAAAATAGAAAATGACAAGTGCTGGAGAGGATGTGGAAAGATAGGCACACTTATTCACTGTTGGTGGACTGTCAAATGGTGCAAATGCTGTGGAAGGCAGTTTGGCGGTTCCTCAAAAAGCTGAATATAGATCTGCCATATGACCCGGCAATACCATTGCTATGTATCTACTCCAAGGACATAAGGACAAAGACACAAACAGACATTGGCACACCAATGTTTAGAGCAGCATTATTTACAATCACAAAGAGATGGAAACAGCCAAAATGTCCATCAACAGATGAGTGGCTAAACAAACTGTGGTATATACATACAATGGAATATTATGCAGCTTTAAGACAGAATAAAGTTATGAAATATGTAACAACATGGATAGACCTTGAGAACATTATGCTGAGTGAGACTAGCCAAAAACAAAAGTACAAATACTGTATGGTCTCACAGATATGAACTGACATTAGTGAATAAACTTGGAATATTTCGTTGGTAACACAGACTCTCAGGAGATAGAAATAAGGTAAGATATTGGGTAATTGGAGCTGAAGGCATACAGATTGTGCAACAGGACTGAATATAAAACTCAGAAATGGACAGCACGATACTACCTAACTGTAATACAATTATGTTAAAACACTGAATGAAGCTGCATGTGAGAATGATAGAGGGAGGAAGGCTGGGGGCATAAAAGAAATCAGAAAGAAAGATAGATGATAAAGATTGAGATGGTATAAGCTAGAAATGCCTAGAGTGTATAATAATAGTGACTAAATGTACAATTTAAAAAATGTTTGTACATGAGGAAGCACAAAGGAATGTCAGGGTGCTGAAAATAGATGGTAATTAATATTTTAAAAAATTTTAAAAATGTTTGTACATGAGGAAGAAGAAAGGAATGTCATTACTGCAGGGTGCTGAAAATAGATGGTAATTAATATTTTAAAATTTCACCTTATGTGTGAGACTAAAACAAAAAATATTTATTTGGTACAAAATATATATTTTGACTAGTGCATTTCCTAATATAACTTATGTAGGTAGCTTGATTGAACACCATAAATACTTGGAATCTTGGGTAGGATATGAGATTTTGTTGGTTTGTCCAGAGTGATACCCTAATGAATCCCAGAGTGATTTGATCAGTGAATGGAAAAGTATTTGCAAAGTCCCCTTTGGGGAATGGTGAGAACGTGGAGAAATCCAACTTCCCCAGGTTGAATTCTTGATATTCTCACAAGCACTGTGGACAACCAAAGCTATTGGCTGACCCCCCAGTCTTGGGGTTTGTTCATATGAAGCTTAACCCCAAAAAGGATAGGTCAAGTCTACTTAAAATTTAGGCCTAAGAGTTACCTCCAAGAGAGCCTCTTCTGTTGCTCGATTGTGGCCTCTCTCTCCAGCCAACACAGCAAGCCAACTCACCACCCTCCCCCTGTCTACATGGGACATGCGTTCCAGAGGTGTGGACCTTCCAGGCAACATGGGACAGAAATCCTGGAATGAGCTGAGACTTAGCATCAAGGGATTGAGAAAACCTTCTCAACCAAAAGGGGCGAGAATGAAATGAGACAAAGTTTCAATGGCTGAGAGATTCCAAACAGAGTTGAGAGGTTATCCTGGAGGTTATTCTTATGCAGTAAGTAGCTATCACCTTGTTATTCAAGATGTAGTGGAGAGGCTGGAGGAAACTGCCTGAAAATGTAGAGCTGTGTTCCAGTAGCCATGTTTCTTGATGATTGTATAATGATATAGCTTTCACAATGTGACCGTGAGATTGTGAAAACTTTGTGTCTGATGCTCCTTTTATCTACCAAGTCAACAGATGAGTAGAACATATGAAAAAAATAAATAATAGGGGGAACAAATGTTAAAATAAATTTAGTTTGAAATGCTAATGATAAATGAAAGTGAGGGGTAAGGGGTATGGTACGTATAATCTTTGTTTCTCTGTTATTGTTTTATTTCTTTTTCTGTTGTCTTTTTATTTCTTTTTCTGAATTGATGCAAATGTTTTAAGAAATGATCATGATGATGAATATGCAACTATGTGATCATATTGAGAATTACTGATTATATATGTAGAAGGGAATATATGTTAATGTTTTTGCTTGTTCTTATTTTTTAATTAATAAATAAAAATAGAATATTGATACTAACATGTCCCAGGAAGTGTAATAAATAGTGCAGAAATGTTCCATGTATACCTACAATTGAAAACATGTAAAATAGAATATATATCACAAAGAGCATATTAATATACTACAAAAATACTGAGAAAGTTGTGGGTTAAAGGAACAGCAGAATTCACTCTTCAACAAAAATGCTTAAAGAACTGGTAGAATCTGTCCAAAGCAACTATTCTAGTATGTGGGAAGCCATGGGAGGACCTTGCAACACATAGAGAAGAGCTATAAGAAGAAACGAAGAAATTGTTGGAGATTTGGGAGTGATTCCATTCACCATAACTCCTAGCACCAATCCCCCACCCACAAGGCCAACGGCTTCTGGTCAACCAGATTTTTGCCCACTATGCAGCTGTTACGTAAAGAGTCAGAGATGCCTCCCCCCAGGAACAGAGAGGGACTCAACCCTGCTCTGATCAAACTCCTAGCCAGCAAAATTGGACCTCTGGGCCATGCAGCTCGGCCATTTCTAAAAAGATACTTGTGGTGCCCTAGGTGCAGTTCTGTCCATTCACCTCAAAATCAGTAGTGATTGAGAGCTAAAAATAATTTGCCTTTATAGGACTGTGGGGAATAGGTTTCCAATGACACCCATCCTTTTTGCAGCCTGGGGAAGTTCAGTCTTGGTAAGCTGCTTCCCTGTCCCTATTGACAGGGCCATTTAGAACTGGTCTGCACCCTCTGCATGGGATGCTGGCCCTGATTGGCTGAGAAATACTGATAAATAAAGTTCCCAAGAAGAACTTTAACACAAACCAATCAACAACAAAATTTCACATACAACAGTGAAATCAACCTTCAGATTAATTTTATCTAAAATAATTAGATGTGTAGATACCATATACCATCAGGGATCTTGCTCTTGATGATTTACTTTATTTCTTTCTAGGTGGCCTGATTTGCTCAATGCAATGCCATTTCTGCATGTCTAAGTTGTAAATTCTAGTCAGCTGTTGGGATTTTGTTAATTCCCATAGTTTTCTTTGTTTTTGTACAAGTACTTGCATATCTGCCAACAACATGGAGTTGGAGCATTTCTATGCACACATGGAAATGATTTTATCATATGTCTTCCAAAAGGTAGAACCCTATTTGCGGTAAACTATAGCTATTAAATTGTGATGAATATTGTTACTTTCGCTATCAACTTGCTGTATCCACCAAGATGCCTTCAAAACTAAAAACCATGTACCTTTCTTAGGAGAGGGTATAAAAATATTCTTTACCCTTAGTTTTATAAGAAATGAAATTACAAGATGCTGCATTTTTCCAATCTGATGGGGGAAAATGAGTCATGTAATATATTTTTTTCTCCTGACCATCACTAAGGTTGTTAGCATTTTCAATTTAATCTCACTGTTTGGAATACTTTTGCATTTTAAATTTAGTTTTATATATCCCACACCTTTTTATTTGGTTCATTGTCATTTCCCACATATAGGGGAGAATTGAATACAAATTATTCATGTGCTGTCTTCTCCCACAACATCCCTGCAGGTTGATGCTACTCCACACCACCGAGAAAGATCTACTGTTGACACAATTCTTGCAAATAAAGGAAACTGAAAGGTAAACCTGTAAAGAAACCTGACATGTCATCCATCCATGGGGGAGTTTCCCATCCAGAGACCTGAACTGAGCTTCTCATCCCATGAGACACCTAAGGAAAGGAAGTCCATGATCCTGACACTCCCCAGCCACCATTCACTCACTTCACACCGCATACGACCCTTGCTGCCAAGTTGACAACCAGAAGGCCTAATGTATGCTCCCCTGATATCCCCCAGCCTGCCTCTAAAATTCTTGGACTGGCCCATGACCTCACCTCTAAACACAAGGCAAGTCTCCTAGTGTGTACTGAAGCCAGCCCACAGACTGCCACATATAGACAGGGCCCAGACTTTAAACTCTGCATCAGGCAAGAGATCCATTTCTGGACTTTACAGAATCCCCCAAAGAAAAAGAGATTCATTTCCTTCTAGTCTCCATCTCAAGGGGATCTCAGAGACCACTGCCTTTATTCTATCCATGGCACAACTCATCTTGGACCTAAAGGGTCTTCCCAAGTATCCAGAAAACAATTTCCCTGGTGTCTAGTGCTGATCTCAATCCTACACACAAGACAAATCAACTGAATCCTGTCCAGTCCTGTACTGTACCTCAACCTCCACCATCTAACAAAGTACCAGAATAACACTTCAGCCTGTTCTTCACAAGATTAGACAATGGATGGTGGAACTCCAGAATCAGAATACCTTCTTAACTCCATTCTCCTCAGATGCCTATCCCTTTTTCAGAACGGAGTCTGAAGCACAGTGTCTCTGTGTCCCAGTAAGTCTCCTCTGTGAGGAGCTTCTGGTCTTCCCATTGTCTGAGGAACATGACTTGGAGTGAGAAGAATTTCCATGTCAGGAAAAATTCGGACTCCACCCTCACTGAGAGATGGACAGAGATGGAGAATGGTGCAGGGAACATCTGTGCCTGGTGAGTCAGCACTGTCTCAGCTGTGGGTGTGTGCATACTGTGCATTCCAGGTAATGGTGTGAACAGGTATACAAGTGGTGCCTATTTAATGATATGGTTTGCATTTTATTAAAAATGAAAATAACTTTTAAATGTCCTGTAATTTAACTTAATAAGGAACTGAATCTTCAACATAAGTACATATTAAGCAGAAATGTCAATAGGAAACTATGATATTGATGGGTGTTCAGCATGCAAATGACTGAAATTTAGAAAATCTGGGTAAAAGACCCAACAATAGGGTCTGCATCTAGCAAACTGTGTCCTTTCAGTGGGGAGTTTTTGACTATAAAGAAGTGTTTTAGTGGAGACTATGATGGCAATATTTTCTTGGCCTTAAATATTTTGTTGATTTGGTTTAGTGGTGGCTCAGTGGCAGAATTCTTGCATGCCATGCCAGAAACCCGGGTCGATTCCCAAAGCCTGCCCACGCCAAAAAAAAGTCATTGTAGAGGGTGCACCGGTGGTTCAGCAGTAGGATGCTCGCCTCACACGTGGGAGATCCGAGTTTGATTCCAGGACCATGCACCAACGCCCCCCCCCCAAAAGAAAGAGTCATTATAGACACTTTCAGGAAAATGGCAAAAAAAAGTACAGGAAGAAATCAGACCTCCACAAAAACAAATAGAGAACAGGAAGAAATTGTCCAAAGCGCAGAGATGGACCACTACAACATATAAGGAAGAGCGAGATGAAAAAGTGAAGAAAATATAACTAAAAAATAGAGGTAAGTGGGCTCAAAAGTAGCTGCTCCCGAGACCAGCATTTGTTTTCCTCTCCATCCAGTCTGGAAACATGCAGTACCCTCCTACTTCAGCTGCTGCTCAGTGAAGTTAATTCTGTCCTGAGGTCTAAAGTCATTCCATCTTTGAACACGGTAGAGTGTAGATCCACTATATCCATACGCAGAAAATGTAGTATGGACCTGATTCCCATCCCTCACTCACAAAGGCTACCAATTCAGGCATCTGGTACTTGGGGAGACAGGGAATCTCTCCCTTCGGGAAAAGAGGGAGAAGCAGAACAGTTCTGAGATAATATTTGGTTGGAGAGGAGTCCCCTCTTGGGCACACAGTCTTGGACTGGAACATGATCAAGTCTGGACCTCATCCAGTGGTTTGCTAAGATCATGGAGAGGTGTGTTTCTAGAGAAGTGGTGGCAAAAGATTGCCATCTATGGGAAGATTGGGAAAGTACCATCTGGTGTGCCAGTTTTAAAGTATTATGTACCCAAGAAAACCAATACATATTCAATCTTGTGGTGGCAGACATTTCTTTTAATCTTGATTCAATATCTTAGCATGGAAACTTTTCTATTAGATTATCTCCAAGGAGATATGGCACACCCAATTGTGAGTGTGACCTTTTGATTAGATGGAGATGTGACCCCACCCATTCCAGATGAATACAGATTAGCTTATTGAGTCCTTTAAAAGAGGAAACATTTTGGAGAGAGGAGAGAAAACAGAAACTTTAGAGCCAACACAGATGCTTAAAAAACAGTTGCTTCTGAACTGATAGATGCACAGACATTTGGAAGGGCTTAGAGTGCAGCAGACATTGTCATGTGCCCCCCAAAGAGATGTTAGGAAAACCATAACATGAGAAAGCCAAGGGAAACCAAGAAAGTAAAACCAACCTTGGAGAAAAAAGTGAGAAAAATCCACAGGAACAGATGCTTAAAGGGATGAAGCCCAGGAGGGAGGGTTCAGCAGATGCCAGCAACATGTCTTCCAATAGACAGAGGTGTTCCAGACACATCATCCTTTCTTGAATCAAGGCATCTTTCCCTGGATGCCTTAGTTTGGACATTTTTATAGACATATAACTGTAATCTTGCAACTTAATAAATTTCATATTTTAAAGCCATTCCTTTTCTGGTATATTGTATTCTGTCACCTTAACAAACTAACACAGATTTTGGTACCAGAGAAGTGGGATGCTGCTGCAATTTGTAAATACCCAAAAATGTTAAAACAGCTTTGTAAATGGACAAGGGGAAGGCTTGAGAAGAATTGTGGGAGCTTGGTAGAGAAGGCCTAGAATGCTCTGAAGAGACTGCTGGTAGAAATGTGGACTCTAGAGATACCACCAACAAGGCTTTGGAAAGAAATGATGAATGTGTCATTGCAAACTGGAAGGAAGACATTCTTTGTTGGTGGAGAGCAGAATTGGAGAGTGATGAACTTGGGTGTTTAACAGAAGAAATTTGCAAACTAAATGTGGAAAATGCAGTCTGTCTGCTCATTGCAAATTATAGTAAAATAACCAAGACAGAGATAAGCTGAACTCTGGGGTACAGTTAAACCAGATATTGATGGACTGAAAAATTCTTGCCTTCCAGAGAATGAAACCACAGTGAATAGTGCCCCAAATGAGGATTTAACCAAACATGGGAGCAGTCAGCCATCACAGGACAAGCCAGTATAGGAGATGGAGTTATCCAGGAAGGATTTCTGGAACGTTTTATTGTTTGATGATTATAATTCCTGCATAGTACACAAAGCCAACACAAGTATTTTGGGATCTGTATAAACAGAACCACAACCAGTCTGTACTAAAAGGGACAGAAAGAGGACAGATTGAAATAAAAGTGACTTCAAATGCAGGACTGTGGAATTTAAGGTCTGGAAGCCAAGGAACCTCAGGCCAACAGAGTGGACAGACTCATGCACTCAGAAAGGATAAGTTTCCCCCAGAGGCAGAGGGCAAGAGTTTAAGTGCTCCAGGCCTTAGTGAAGGTGTAGCACATTCCTCAGTGATTGAGGAGAGCCTTGCTGCCACCACAGTTCTAAAGCAATTTAGCATGGGTCCCAGAGATGGCAGGTGTCACCCTGAGGCTTGGAGAGGGAGGACCCAAGGAAAAAGTGGTCTCTGCAATGTCCCTCAAGGTTGCAATTCTCACCCCAGCATTTGCAGATAGCATGGACTTGGAAAGAGTGAGACTGCCACTTTTTTCAACCTGTTTCAATATTGTGGGGCAGAAATGTTTGATTAGATTATCTCCATGGAGATGTGGCATACCCAGTTGTGGGTGGGACCTTTTGATTAGATGGAGATGTGACTTTACCGATTCAATGTGGGTCTTGATTAGTTTACTGGAGACTTTGAAAGAGGAGTCATTTTGGAGAGAGCTTGGAGCTGACACAAATGCATATGCTTGCAGAACAGTTGCTTCAGAGCTGACAGAGACATGGGCAGATGTATGTCTGAAGATGTCCTGTGCCTTCTTCTTAGATGTTAAGCATGCCAGAACCCAGAGTTGTGTCCCAGAGGAGCTAAATTAAAGCCTGCAAATGCTTAGGGAGGAAACCAGTGGCACCAGAAGCTGGAAGGTACAGAAATGGGAAAAAGGATGAGCAAATTCTAGCCACATGTTTTCCTAGCTGACAGAGGTGCTCTGAGTGGCATTAGCTTTTCTTTAGTGAAGGGAAAATCTTGTTGGTATCTTAACTTGGACATTTACAGTCTTAGCTATAAACTTGTAACTTATTAAATTCTGTTTTCAATTTTTTTTGTTTAAGAAAACAAACAATACACTTAGAACCACCAAAAATAGATATCTTAGTTAGTTTAACCATAGGCATATTTAAATAATGTATCCACATAATCATTGTAAATCCTGTGTTTGTGCAGTAAGTTTCATAAACCAATTTAAAACTGAGGCAACAAGGAAAAATCTACATATTCAGATGGCAAAGTTCTTAAATTCTAAGTATTAAACACTAACTTAGATAACATATGATCAGCTGTCAAAACTGAATATTCTCACAATATCAAGTAGAAGCTTCTTACAAATATCAGCATCACTATAGTAATGACCCATGTTACTAAATATTTTACTTACTTCAGGAAAATATGAATGTACAAATATGTTAAATTAACATGGAAATCATAACCACCTAAAATGGATATCTTAGCTTATTCATCAGCAAATTTAAAATATATATATATGTTTAAGTAATCATCAGAAAGTCTATTTGTACAATATCTTTCATAAACCAGTTTAAAATTAAAACAAAGGGAAAAATCTATAAATACAGATATCAGAGTTACTTGAATTCTAAATGTTAAACAGTATCTTAAATACCATTTGATCAACTATAAAAACTGTGTGCTTTCTCAAAATGTCAAGTAAAAAGTTTTTACAGATATCAACTTTGCTATAGCAGTGAGCTATGTTACTAAATGTTTTCAAATTTTTGATTTCAGGAATTTATTTTATCTAATGTTACTATAACTACCCATAGATTTTTTAAACGATTTTTTGGGGGGGCAGTGTATGGTCTGGGATTTGAACCCGGGTCTCCTACATGGAAGGAGTGTATTCTACCACTGAACCACCTGTTTAACTGGTTTTTTTTAGTGTATTTTAGTTGTAAAATATAACATATATATAGAAAGAAGAGAAAGAAAAAAAGCAATCATTTTCAAAGCACACCTCAATAAGCAGCCACCAAACTGTTCCCAGAGCTTTTCATGGGGCACATGCCCTCAACTAAGGTCTTTCCTTCTAGCTGCTCCAAAACACTGGTGCCTTCATCAGAGTCATAATATTGGAATAATACAGTATCTGTCCTTTTTGTGTCTGACTTAATTCATTCAGAATTATGTCCTCAAGGTTCATACATGTTGTCAAATGTTATGGGACATCATTTTTTCTAAATGCTGCATAATATTCCATCATATGTATATACCACATTTTGTTTATCCACTCATATGTTGATGGTCATCTGGATTGTTTCCATGTCTTGGCAATTGTGAATATTGCCACTATGAACATTGGTGTGCAAATGTCTGTTTGATCACTATCCTCAACTGTTCTTTGTATATACAATGTTGCTATTGCCAGGTCATAGGGTAACTCAATATTTAGTTTTCTGAGGAATCTCCAAACTGGTTACCACAGCAGCTGAACCATTTTACATTCCCACCAACAGTGAATAAGTGCTCTAATTTCTCTGCATCCTCTCCAACATTTATAGTTTCCTATTTGTTTAATAGCAGCCATTCTTATAGGTGTGAAATGATATCTCACTGTCATCTTAATTTGCATTTCTCTTATAGCCAATGAAGATGAACAGCTTTTCATGTGCTTGTTAGCCATCTGTATTTACTGTTCAGAAAAATGCCTGTTCATTTCCTCTGCCCATTTTGTAATTGAGTTGTTTGTTCTTTTACTGGTGAGCTGTATAATTTCTTTATGTACAAATGATATCAAGCCTTTATCTGATATGTGGTTTCCAAATATTTTCTCCCATTGTGCTGGCTACCTCTTCACTTTTTAAACAAAGTCCTTTGAGGCACCAAAGCTCTTGATCTTAAGGAATTTCATTTGTCTATTTTTTCTTTCACAGCTTGTGCTTTAGGTGTAAACTTTAAGAAGATGCCCCTGTTACTAGACCTTGAAGACGTTTCCCTATATTTTCTCTTTCATTTAGGTCTTTGATCCATTTTGAATTAAAGTTTGTACAGTGTGTAAGGTAGTGGTCCTCTTTCATTCTTTTGGCTTTTGAAATCTAGTTCTCCCATGTCCATTTATTGAAAATACACTTCTGTCCCAATTCAGAGGATTTGGGGGCCTTATTGAAGACCAAATAGCCATAAGTTTGGGGGTCAATCTCTGCACTCTTGATTCTATTACACTAGTCAGTCCCTCTGTTTTTGTGCCAGTACCATGCTGTTTTGACCATTTTAGCTGTATAGAATGCTTTAAAGTTTGGAAGTGATACACCTCCCAGTTCACTCTTCTTTTTTTAGAATATCCTTAGCAACTCAAGGTCTCTTTCCCTTCCATATAAATTTGATAACCAATTTTTCAAGTCTTCAAAGTAGGTAGTTGGGATTTTTATTGCTATTGCATTGAATCTGTAGATCAGCAAAAATAATTGACATCTTGATGATATTCAACCTTCCTATCTATGAGCATAGGATATCTTTCCATCTATTTATGCCATTTTTTATTTCTTTTAGTAATTTTTTTTGTAAATTTCTATGTATATGTTCTTGATATCCCTGGTTAGGCTTATTCTTAGATACCTAATTCTTCTGGTCACTATTCTGAGTGGATCTTTTTCCTTAGTTGTTATCTCAGATATGTTGTTGCTTGTGTATAGAAACATGATGGATTTTTGTACATTAATCTTGTATCCTGCCACTTTGATGAATTTGTTTATCAGCTCAAATAGGTTTACTATAGATTTCTCAGGGTTTTCTAAGCATAGGATTAAATCATTTGCTAATAATGAAAGTTTTATTTCTTCCGTTCCTATTTAAGTGCCTTTTATTTCTTTCTCCTGTTTAATTCCTCCTGTCTAATAGTACTTCTAACACAATGTTGAATAAGAGTGGTGACAATGGGCATCCTTGTCCCATCCCTGATCACAATGGGAATGTTTTAAATTTCTCATCATTAAGTATGATACTGGCTATGTCATTTTCATATATGCCCTTTATGACATTGAGAAAGTTTCCTTTGATGCCTAACTTTCAAAGTATTTTAATCAGGAGAAGGTGCTGGATTTTGTTGAATGCTTTTTGAGCATCAATCGATATGATCCTGCGATTTTTCCCTTTCAATTTGTTAATGTGCTGTATTACATGGATTAATTTTCTCATGTTGAACCACCCTTGCATTCCTGGTATGAATCCCACCTGATCATGATATATAATTATTTTATTGTGGCATTGGATATGATTTGCTAGTATTTTGTTAAGAATTTTTCATCTATGTTCATTAGGGAAATTGGTCTGTAGTTTTCTTTCTTGTATCATCGTTAAGTGATTTTGCTATTAAAGTAATGTTAGCTTCGTAAGATGAGTTAGGTAGCATTCTTTTTTCTTCAAGTTTTTGGAGGAGTTTGAGCAGAATTGGTGTCAGTCCTCTTTGAAAAGTTTGATAAAATTCTCCTGGGATTTTTTTTTTTTTTTTTTTTTTTTACATAGGCAGGTACTGGGAATCAAACCCAGGTCTCTGTCATGGCAGGTGAGAAGTTTACCACTAAGTCACCATGGCCCACTCCTGGGCTTTTTTTTTTTCTGTGTGAGTGGGAAGAGTTTTGATGATTGGACCTCTTTACTTGTAATTGGTTTGTTGAGGTCTTCTATTTCTTCCTGTGTTTTTTCAGTAATTCATGTGTTCCTAGGAATTTGTCCATTTCATCTAAGTTATCCAGTTTGTTGGCATATATTTTTCATAATATTCTCTTATGATTGTTTTAACTTCTTCATGATCCGTGGTAACAACCCCCCTCTCATTTCTGATTTAATTTATTTGTGTCTTCTTTCTTTTGTTCTTTGTAAGTCTAAGTAAGGGGCCATCAATTTCTAAAATTTTCTCAAAGAACCAAATTTTAGCTTTATTGATTCTTTCTTTTGTTTTGTTGTTCTACAGTTTCTTTATTTCTGCTTTAGTCTTTAATTTTTCCCTTCTTTTGTTTGCTTTGGGGTTAGTTTGCTGTTCTTTCTCTAATCCTCCAGGTGAGCAGTTAAATTCTCAACTTTCACTCATTATTTTTTTAACATAGGCATTTAGGGCAATAAATTTCCTTCTCAGCACTGCTTTGCCACATCCTACAAGTTTTGATATGCTGTATTCTCATTATCATTCATCACCAATATTTACTGATTTCTCTTGCAATTTCTTCCTTGATACACTGATTATTTAAGAGTGTGTTATTTAATCTCCCTATATTTGTGCAAGCTCTGGTTGTTTGGTGATTATTAACTGACAACTTTATTCCTTTGTGATAAGAGAAAGTGCTTTGGATAATTTCAATCTTATTAAATTTATAGAGATTCAGTTTATGTCCCAGTATATGATGTATCCTGGAGAACATTCCATGAGCACTAAAGAAGAATGTGTATGCTGGGGTTTTGGAATGCAATGATCTACATATCTTTATTAGATCTAATTTATTTATCTTATTGTTTAGATTCTCTATTTCCTCATTGATACTTTGTGTGTTTGTTCTATCTATAGTGGAGAGTGTGGATTGAAGTCTCCTACTATTATTGTTGACATATCTATAGCTCCCTTCAGTTTCCCAATATGTATCTCATGTACTTTGGAGCTACTTGATTAGAGCATACACATTTATGAGTGTTATTTCTTCCTGGTGAATTTTCCCTTTTATTAATATGTAGTGTCCTTCTTTGTCACTTATGGTGTCTTTACATTTAAAGTCTATTTTGTCTGATATTAGTATAACTACTCCTGCTTTCTTTGGGTTACAGCTTGCATAGAAGATCTTTCTTCCATCCTTTCACTTTCAATCTAACTGTGTCTTTGTGTCAAGATGTGTCTCTTGTAAACAGCATATAGATGGATTCTGTTTTTTGATCCATTATGTCAGTCTATGCCTTTTAATTAGTAAGTTTAGTCCATTAACATTCAAAGAAATTACTATAATAAGGGTTCTTGTTTCTATCATCTTGTCCTTTAGTTTTTGTCATATCTATATATTATTTTTCTTCTCTCTCTTTTCCTTTAAATTACCTTTACTAATATTCTTCAATTCTGTGCCCTCCCTCCAGACCTCCCTCTTCTGTCCTTTTTTTATCAGCTGATATGGCTTCCTTCACTATTTCTTGTAGGGCTGGTCTCTTGTTGACTATTTCTCTCAATCTTTCTTTATCTTTGAAGATTATAATCTCTCCTTCAATTTTGAAGGATAACTTGGCTGGATAAAAAATTATTGGTTAAAAGATTTTCTCATTCAGGATCTTAAAAATATCATACCACTGCCTTCTTGCTTCCATGGGTGCCTGTTGTGTAGGCTGAAGTCAGTCTTATGTATTTTCCTTTGTATGTCATAGATTGTTTTTCTCATGCTGCTTTCAGGACTATCTGTTTCTCTTCAACACCTGACAGTGTGATCAGTATGTGTCTTGGAGTAGGCTTGTTTGGATTTATTCTATTTTGAGTTTACTGGTCTTCTTTGATGTGCATATTCATATGTATTATAAGGGTTGGGAAGTTTTCTCCAATTATATTTTCAACTAACTTTCCCTATGCTTTGTTCTTCTCTTATCCTTCTGGGACACTGGTAATTCTTATATTTTTGCACCTCTTGTTGTCCATCATTTCCCTGAGATCCAGTTGCATTTTCCCATCTTTCTTGTCTTTTGTTCTTTTTTGTGTTCTGGTTCAATTGTTCTATCTTTTATTCTTCCGTCTGCTTCTTCAAACCTGCTATTGTGTGTCTCCTGTATATTTTTTACTTGGTCTACTATATCTTTCACTTCTGTGAGATCTGCCATATATCTATTTAACTTCTGGAATTCTTCTTTACACCCTTCTAGTGTCTTCCTGATATCTTTTATTTCTTTATAAATGCCTTGAGTAGTTGTTCCATATTCTGTGTCCCCTCTGGAATTTTTATTCAGTCACTTGGCTGGGTCATTACTGCTTGGATCTTTGCATGCTTTGTGATTATCTGTTGTTTTCTGGGCATTTGTTTATCTCAATATGATTTTTATGCAAATTTTTTTCCTTCACTCTTCTAAAGTTTTGTATTTACTTAGTTTTTGCTGAATTTTTCCTTTTACACTTTGTTTATTGGTTATTATCTGCCCAATCACGGTATGGATCTCATGTAGGGGATACAGTTCAACTTGAGTGTCTATGTTAAGGTAGGTCAAGGTGCACAGGTATTCCAGTGGCAGAATGGCTGAATCCCACGCAGGAGACCCAACCTGTACTACTAGCATATGCACATAAAAAAGTAAAATAATAATATTATAAAAATATGAAACAGAAGAACAAAAACCACAGCAAAATACACATCAACTGTAGTATTTCTAACGACATATTGGGAGTGAAGTCAGGTTGCTGCCCATCAAAGGGGGAGAAAATTTAAGAGAAAAACAATAATTGTAATAATAAAAATAAATAAAATGAAATAATAAAAAATAACGTGAATAAAAATATAAAAAGTGCAAAATATCATTATATAAAATATCTATATAATTTTTAAATAATGAAAAGTTCAATTATATTACTAATAAAAATGCATAGAAAGAATAGATTTTAAAAGGGGAAAAATAAAAAAGAATATTAAGAAGAAAAACAAAATAAAATAATAAAAATAAAGACCTAGGCAGGTAAGGAGTTAGTTTGCCTGCACTTATCCCTTTTCCCCAGGAGGTGGCGACTGTAAGCCTTCTCCTTTCTCAAGCATTCTCTTCGTCTGGTGCAGCCAACTTGCATTTACTGCAGCTGGTCAGAAGATGGAGCGCTCGAGTCTCCTCCTTCCTCAGCACCGCCCTTCCTGGCCAGAGGGACTAGAGGTCTACTTGCTCAGCAGTAGGGAGGCTCAGCCAGGGGCAGCCAGCAGGCCGGTCTCTGCTCGGGGACCTGGAGCCGACCAACACGAGAGGGATCAGCTGATAAGCTGATCTGCAGCACCCCTGGGCCTTCCAGGCACCTCCACTGTGGGCCAGCTATTCCCACACCCTGCCGGGTGATCACTGCCCCCAACCCAAGGCCTGGAGCACGGTGGACAATTGCCGGCTTCCAAGCTCCCTGCAGGTGCTGTCTACCACATCTGTGTGTGGAGGTTTCTCCAGCCAGCATTCTGCATCTGGAGCCTAGGAGGCTCAATTCCCTCCTATCGCAGCTCTCCACTGCACCACAGCCTGCCCGGTGGGGATTCCCATCACCTAACCCACTCACTCTCCCCTGATCCTCCTGTCCCCCAAAACTGTCTCCTAGACTACTCACATCCCAGAACCTGCAGTCCTGGACATTTTTTCCCGATCTTCTACCTTGTTTCAGAGAGCAGAAGTGAACTCACTGCACTCTGGTCCACCATCTTCCCAGAAGCTCTTTAAATTTCCTTTTTAAAAGCCATCCCATTTCTGGTATATTGCATTCTGGCAGTTTAACAAATACATCAGGCAAGCTGCATTTTGCCCACCCCCTAAGAGCCTTTCTAGGGTGGCTGCACTCCCAAAGTGGGACCCTGGCCAAGTTTTGGCTGGGAATTACAAACAAACTAAGTGCCAAAGGGAACCTTCAATGCAAACCCAAGCAACAACAAAATCTTAGAAAACAGAGAGGAATCAATTTTCAAAATAATCTTATGAGATAATGACATGCTCAGAAACCAGGAAAAACATCGCAAGGTAAATGAGTAGACAAGAAGATATGGCCAAGCTTAATGATCAACTTAGAAATCCGAGGAGATGCAGAATTTTGGAACAACCAATCAAAGCTATTCAAAGAAATTTCCTAAATAACTTCAATGGCTGACCCTCACCTTGACGGTCAATTATGGCCCCCAAATCTTGTAAGTGGGATAGGTTAGTGTGTTTAATAAATGGTGTTGAGAGAACTAAACACCCATATCCAAAGTAATGAAATAGGAACTCAAGCTCACTTTCTATACACAAATTAACTTAAACCAAATGAAAGACCTAAATATAAGAGCCAGTTCCAGAAAATTCAACAAGAAAATATAGAGAAGTATCTCAAGACCTAGAAATAGGAGCTAGCTTCTTAGACTTTACAACATTAGCAAAAGCAATGAAAGAGTAAATAGATAAATGGAACTTCCACAAGATTGAATATTTTTGTGCTTCAAAGAACTTTGTTAAAATGAGTGGGAAGACAGCAACACAATGGGAGAGAATATTTGGTAACCACATCTTTGATAAGGGCTTGATATTCAGAATATATAAGAAATCTAACAATGTAGAAAAAAAAAAGAGAGACCAACAACCCAATTGTAAAATGGGCTTAAGACATAACTTATAAAATGGGCCAAAGACATTAATAGACAATTCTCCCATAGCCAAAAAGTGCAGTATTAGATGTGTGTCTTCTGGGAAATGCAAATCAAAAGCAGAAGGAGATGTCATCTTATGATTATTAGAATGGCCTCTATTAAACTAACATAAAACTAAACAAGTATTGGAGAAGATGTGGTGAAATGGGAACATTTATCCCCTGCTGGTGTAAAGGTGAAATGGAAATGTAAAATATTAGTTACATTGGGATTATAAGTGATAGTGCTGAATTGTAGGTGAATATGATTGAAAGAGGTTGTTTGCAGTCATATATATCATCAGAAGAAAACTAAAAGATCCTTCTCTGACCATTGTGGAACAGAGTCTGTACACAGGCACCAAAAATAGGTATAAGGGAGAAAGTCAGCCTGCCCTTGCCTGCTGACAACTGGAAACCTGGCCCATCTCTTCCAGAAACCAGTTACAAATAATCCAAGTCACCTGTGTGACTTCATTTTCTTCTTTGGATCCACATTATTACTGGAGAAAACACAACAAATATGCCAAATATGCCACAACAAATATGTGGTTCTCAAGTATGGCCCTGGACAAAAGCACTAGCATCAGTAGAAATTCATAGGATATAAGGAGTCTTGTTCCCTCTCTACAACTGCAGAGCAGTACCATTGAGGAAGGGCCCTTCAATTCAGGCTTTTACAGGTTGTCCAGGTGAGTCTGGTGCACACTAAATTTGAGAAACTTTGCATTGTCATAACTCATCCCTGAGAAACCATCAGGAAAAAATACACAAGGAATGGTCCCTATGAATGAGGAGTTAATGCTTTGATTCATAATGCAAATTATTTTTATAAATCAATGAAAATAATGATTCATAGCCCAACTCTGTAGGTTTACTTCACTTGCCTCTCTCACTTTCTTCACTGTAATTTATGTGCGTACTGGGTTCACCCACAAATTAAATTTTTGAACACACATTCTTGCCAGGGTGTGCATTAGGGGTAGAAGTCGGTTGGACTTATGACTTAAACTAGCTTATTGAGATGCTTTGGAATTAAGTTAGAAATCAGGTATGACAGTTTAGGAGATGCTTAATTTGAAAACAGGGTTGAAAATATTCTCATTTTTGTTTTGAGTGTTGATAATACTCTTCAATTTGGTATAAATAACATATGCAGACCTTAACTGCTCTTAAAGCCCACTTCTAAATAATAAACACTCAAATACTAAATTTGTGTATGTATAGGGTAAGCACATTCTAAATTTGATGAGCTTTTCCTAACAATCTATTCCAGTTCCAAGTTTGCTGGTCTGTGCTTTGGAATCTAAAATTCACATTAAAGGCACCATTCCAAGCCACCTTCTTCTGTGTCCTCCTGTCCCTGATTTCATCCATTGGTCTCCTTTTATCTTATCTCAATTAATTAGATGCAAAACTATTTTGGAATGATGTAATTTTTATTTGCATCAACATTATTACTAAGAACAGTGTGTGTAATGAAACACTCACCATATGAGGTTAGTTATCTATGGATTGTCTGTTCCTATTCTTTTTGAAACTTTTTCTGAGTCTTGCTCTCATTTATGAGTGGGTAGAAATTATTTACTCTCTATTTTGGATGCAGTTTCTTTCTGAGTGATGCACACTGGAATGATGCACATTGTCCAGTCTCCCAACCACTGCCTTTGGTAGATGGTGCCCAAGCTGCAATGATTACCCAAACTACATGCTCCCTCCCTTGCTCTGTGTCTGGCACAGACACATTCCTTTCCATGGATGTTCTCTGAAAATTCCTCACATCTCTCACAAGGGGCCATAAGAAAAAGGGAGGGCTGTGAGACACACAAGGCTCTCTGGCACCAGTAGAGGGGCAGGTGGGATGGAGCGCCACATCAGAGGGTCCATGAAGCAGGGACAAGTCTGCTTGTCCTATTTAAATTTAGTTATCTTTCTTGAATCCAGATTTTCAGTTGTAACTATTTCCCTTTTATCTCATCATTCATTGTTCAAAGAAACTACATAAGCAGTAGACTTGCATCACAGCTGAGGAACCTCGAGGTTAAATTGAATTACAAGCAAAGCTGCCCAACATTTTATAAGGAGGAATGTCTTCTATGATACTGGTCAGATAATTAACTTGCTGTCTGGTTAGATATGCTATTGCTATTCTCCAAGGCTGTTTCTTATATAAAAGTTCTTAAAACATAGTCAAGATAGAAGTTGATACAAGATACTAAGGAGAAGAAAAGGAAAAATGAACCTGAGACACCCATGATGAATTTTTTCCCAGTAGGGTGTAAATGTGCCTGAAAACTTGGAATAATCAATCTTCCATGCAAATAAAGCTCATAGAATATTTCTGACAAGTAAATTAACTTTAAGTGTGTGGTGCTATGAGATTGCTAATAATGGAAAATCACAGAATGTGAGAGATAAGATCCCAGGAGACTCCAGAGAAACTCAGTGCCACGAGTAAGTTTAACTGTGTGAGACAGTGAAAGAAACAAAAATAAAAAGCATACTACAACATTGTCAGAATAATCTGACATTTGTTATCTCATTGGGGATAATCAAATCCTATTAGTTATACAACTAATTAATTATAAATAACTTACTGATCTAAATTTGAAAGATAAAAAATATATGCTTATAAGAAAGCAAAGAATAACTGTGGTTTTAAAATAGGCATATATTTAAAAATAGATATACACAAAGGATGAAATTACAAATTAGATTATATTTAAATTAAGAACTGTTATTCAAAAGACAGCAGGATAGGCAGTGAAAGAAAGACGCAAGGTGAGTTAGAGAGAGAGAAGAGAGGGATACCAGACATGAAGAAAGGATTTCTCTCCAATATACACAAAGAAGTCCTATAGCTCAGTAAAGAAAACAGACAAGAAAAACAAGAGGCAAAAAACAGGCATAAAATGGGCAAAATGAACTAATACATACTCAAGAAAAGATTTTATCTGATGTCTAATAAACATGCAAAAAGCACTGAAACAGAAATGCAAATGAAACCACGACTTGATACCATTATATACCTACAAAAAATGAAAAACACAGAACATTTCAAAGGCAAAGATATGGATACAACATTAAACTCACTGTTAATGGGTCTGAACATCAATGCACACATTTTAGAAAACAGATTGGCAGTATGTCCTAAACCTGAAGGTATATAAACATATGAAACAAAATTGCCATACTATGGACAGACTCAAGAGCAATTCATATGTGTTTCAAGAAAACATTTTATAGGATTAACATCCAGCATTATTCCTAACAGACCCAATCTGAAAACACTCATATAAACATCAACAGTAGAATGATCAAATTGTTTGATATTCACACAAGAGAATCCCATTACCAATGCTAATGAAGGAGACACAACAATTTGCAAAAATATAGATAAATTCAAGACAAATGAATATAGATGAATGTAGATGAATTTCAAAGGTCCAGTCCTAAAGAGCCCAGGTAGTGGGATTCCATTGATATGATGTATAGAAAGATGAAAATGATATTGGCTGTAGGGTGGGGAAAGCATGGTTAGCCTGGAGATTGTTGACAGGAATAGGGCACAAGGATGCACTGCAGGGCTAATAATATTCTGAGTTTTTTTTACATAAGGGCCTCCTGAAAAATTCTGATTTTTAATATATGAGATTCATAAAATATTCTGGTTTCTAATCTAGGAATTTCATACAGAAAGTGTTCAGTTCTATTAATTCCATCAAGCTGTATACTTATGACAAAGCATGTTCCTTAAATATTTATAAATATTTATAATAATACATAATTATTTATTTAAATATTCAAAACATCAGAATTTCTTTTAAGAAATTAGTTTAAAAATGTATGCTGTATTGATCAGTGGCTGGAAAAATATTTGCAAGCCCCCTTCAGGGAATGGTGAGAACGGGGAGAAATTCAACTTCCCCCAAGTTGAACTCTTGATATTCTCACAGGCAGTGCGGACAACCAAAGCTATAAGCTGAGCCCTCAGTCTTCGGGTTTGTTCATATGAAACTTGACCCCACAAAGGATAGGTCAAGTCTACTTAAG
>PVIY010042504.1:0-20932 GCA_004026745.1 Myrmecophaga tridactyla
ACTGCAGATGTAAATCAGCAACAGATGAGGTTCATGTACCATTGGCTCATGTCCGCAGCAGTAGAACTAGATGCCTTCACCTGGCCAAGTTGACAACTGAATCTAACTACCACATAACTCTGCTACTTGTTAGCTGTATAACCTTGTTCAAATTAATTTAAAAAAATTTTTAAATAGTGTGCATTTGCAAAAGTATGTCCAAATAGCTTAGTACTGACTAAACATTGTGAGGAATCATATTCTAACATTATGCATGAGCACTCACAGCATACAAAAAAACATGTTTTTGTATGTTGTCCATGAGGACAACCCTATGGAAGGACAAAAGAGTCAATCATAGATACTAAAGAAAAATATGTAAGTTCACAGATATGTGAGTGTATACATATAAACGTCTGTGCAAATGTCTTTGTATAATTTTTAAAAAAAGCCCTAAAGAGATAATCACATTTCTTTGGTAATTTGGGGCTTTTGGAGAGAAGCACTCAAATATTTTAACGGAGAAAATATCAATAGAGTAGAAGGACCTACACTCATAATCTTAGCACAGGGCAGCAGATAAATTTGTTTGGAATGGCAGGCTATTGAGTTGAAGGAGAAAAAGGAAAATAATAGTTTAGGATGATTAGGCCAACAGTTTTGAACTGGAAAATCAAATTTAGGTTATTTAACCTTTAGTTTTCAGAAGAAAAATAAGTTTTCCTTGGAGAAAATAATAATAATATAAATATTGTACCCCATTAGAAGCTGTTTCAAATTGAAAATTTAATCTTGAGTGAAACGTATCTAGTCTTTGAAATGCATTTATAATTAAAATTGTATTTATAACCTGGCATCATGGGATTGAGAAAGCTTTCTTGACCAAAAGGTAGAAGAGAGAAATGAGACAAAATAGAGTTTTGAAATCTAGGAGATTTCAAGCAGAGTCGAGAGGTTATCCTAGAGGTTATTCTTGTGCATTATATAGATATCCCTTTTCAGTTTATGGTGTATTGGCATGGCAGGAGGGAAGTACCTGAAATTGTTGAGCTGTGTTCCAGTGGCCTTGATTCTTGAAGACAGTGTGTAAAAATACGACTTTTACAATGTGACTGTGTGATTGTGAAAACCTGTGTCTGATGCTTTGTTTATCCAGCATATGGACAGATGAGTAAAAAATATAGATAAAAAATAAATAATAGGGGAACAATGGTTGAAATAAATTGGGTAAATGGAAATACTTGTGGTCAATAAAGGGAGGGGAAGGAACGGTATGCATGTTTTTTTTCTTTTTTCTTTTTGTTTCTTTTTCTGGAGTGATGCAAATGTTCTGAAGATGATCATGGTGATGAATGCACAGCTATGTGATGATATTGTGAGCCATTGATTGCACACTATGTATGGACTGTATGTGCATGAAGACGGCTCAGTAAAAATATTTTTTTAAAAAGAATCGACTAAAAGAATAAAACAATATTTAAAAAAAGTATTTGTAGTTTTTCTTTAAAGATTGTTTTAACTTTATATTGCCAGCAATGTTGAGAATGACAGAAGACCATGTGCTTCCTGAGCTAAATAAGGTAGTATATTTTCCTAATGTGTTAATATTGCTCTGATTTAGCTCAACTTTGGTGGTTATTTTGTTACTCTTATATAACTAACAGATTAGTTGACAGGTTGTCAGACCCATAGATACTAGACCGATCTTCTTAGTAAGCCTTTGAATAAGGTTTTATAATCTATATAATGTATGATTCTTGTATTAATTACTTTAACTTTCTTAAATGAAAATGCATTTTCATTTTCCTTGAAAATCTGGTGCTTAGGTATTAGTACTTATGTTAAGTCTGGTAAGCAGCAGTTTCTTTCTATCTCTAAGGATTGTAACAAGTGACAATGGAGTCTCCTTCCAGGAAGATTTTACAGCCTAGGGCAAAATCCCTTGACCCCTGTGGCTGGCTCCTTCTTAGACCACCAAACTGTTTCATTCAGATAGATTCTGTAAATTTGAGACTGAAAAAATGGTGAATGTTAAAATGAGCTTCCGTGGACTGGATGAGTAAGAGATCCTCCACTTTCTACAACTCTTAGACACTAAGTAGATTTTTGGGGAAGGGTCTTTTGAGATATGGATGATGGGCCTTACAAAACAGGGACGTTTCATATGTTATATGTTTTCCTGACATCACTGTTAGCTTTATTTTGGGAGATAAAATGTCTTCATTGTTGAGAGAGGAGCTTAATGTCAGTTTTTTGAAGGCTGAAGTCCTGGGGTGGGTAGTCAGGGTGATTGCAAGAAGCAGTGGCTAACACCAAAGCAAGCCATGCTCTTTAGTTGTAGTCCTGAACTATCTGGATTTGCAGTCCCCCTCCCTCACAGAAGGGACTCTGCACACATACTCTTAGCACAAGGTGTAAAATAATAAATGAGCAATTTTAAGCTATAAGGAGTTCTGAGCCCCCATATTTCATGATTTTCACAGTTGTGTGATGTGGATGTCTATTAATGTTTCCTTGAAGGAACTTTGCCTCTCTTTCCCATGGCTTTTAGTAGATAATAAAAAGTCACAATTTATTAATACTTAGTATTTCTTTCTTTTATTGGGACACTTTCTTTTATCTTGATTTTTTTTCTTTTTTGTTTTTGATAGATGACTCAAAAAGATATCACATTTGTTGCTGACTTTCTTACTGAGCATTTCAATGAGGTAGGAAATTGACATTTATAATGCTGTTTTTCTGAAAGCACCTGTGAGAAAGCTGGGTAAGGATAAGAAATAATCATATTTAATCCAGTTTAATAACAGTCCTTAGCAATTATGTTTTTTAAACTATTGAACTAATTATTGGCAGTACTTATTTATTAAACTTAAAGGCTGTAGTTTGAAAAACAAAACAAAACATAAAAAGGCTGTAGTTTGACTTTTGTGTTATCTTATAATCCAATAAAGGAAAGAGTAACTTGCGCTAACACCTCTCTTAAAAAATACAGTTTTGATTTAAATTTAAGATTTTTGTCTTTTTTTTTTGAGTAGACTTAAGAATTAACTTATGTTTATTCTTTCTAGGCTCCAGACCTTTATAATCGAAAAGGCAAATACTTTAATGTTGAAAAAGTTGGACAGGTATGGACTTTGGGCTTTTTTTTTTTATTTTTATTTTTAACAACATTAGTGTTATTATCCACAGTTTGAAGAAAGGGATAGAAGTTATATAGAAGCCCTGCTCTCAACAGAAATTAACCAAAGAGTGGCAGTTTTTAGACTTTTGGGTCTCAGAATCCCTTTACATTCTTAATTATTAATGACTCCAAAGGGTTTTGATTATATGGATTCTGTTTATTAATGGCAGATATTGTTAGATACTAGAAATTAAACACCAAAGTTAATTTCTTAATTCATTTAAAGATAACAGTAACCCATTAACCATTACGTCTTAATAGAATTAATGTTAATGAAAAATGTATTTTGCAAAACAAAATAAATTTATTGAAGAGTGGCATTATTTGATGTCCTGCTTAATTGAAGACATCTGGATTCTCATCTACTTTTGTATTCAGTCATTTATGATAATATTTTTTGAGTTAATATATATAAAGAAAGTTAGCCTCACTCAGATATATTGTTAGAAAAGGAAGGAGTGTTTGTAATAGCTTTTCTGATAACTGTGGACAGTCTTGGTTACTACACCAAATCTTACCAAGTGATAGTGTCTTAAAAGTTAGTTATGATTTGTTATCTAAATTGCATCAGTGAATTCTTCATTTTCTGTCACATTAAAATCCATTGATTGCCCTTACACTTTGAATGGCTCTTTTTAAAACATCATGCATTGGTTATTTTGAAAATGCTGGTTCACTGAGTTATGCAGATCTGCCAAATGCTGACACTTTTCTTCATACACTATTCAAAAGTCAGATTTTGTCACGGTCACCACCAGTTATCAGAAAAGTCTTTTAAGTGCTGGAATGCAGTCAAACGCCTTGACAGATACAGGTTTTCCAAAATTCTGATTCTGCTTTAAATTTAAATTTTATTATTGGCAACAAATACTCTCACCTGTTTTGCTTAGAGTGATAGGTTCACTCTGTTACTTTTGAGAAAATGTCTGCCAGATTCCAGAGTATGAATAATCATTGTTTGTCAGTTGTTCTTTCAAGTAAAAATGGAATTCCATTTTTAAAAAGTACCTAATTTAACTTGCAACTAAAACAGTTTCATAAGTGCTTTTCCTAAAGGTAACATTTTTACTTTGGTATACAGCAAAAGAGTTTTGTATGTATTTCCCATTAGTATCACACAGCATATTAAAAAGATTTGTACTCAAGAGTTGAGATTTAATAAACAATAATTTTAACAGCTTTATCCAAGGTCAGTGAAAGGGCAAGTATGTGTGTGTTTAAAAATGCAGTGATTAGGGCAGGCAATGGTGGCGCAGTGGCAGAGTTCTCAGCTGCATTGCTGGAGACCCAGGTTCGATTCCCAGTGCCCGCCCATTTGAAAAAAAAAAAAAAGAAAAACAGAAATGCAGTGATTACTAGTATGATTTAGGTCACTGCCTTGACCCTGGCAAAGACACCAGCAGTTTTTCCCATCAATGCTTTTGCACTATCAATGCATATGTCAACACAGTGAAACCGGCAAATAACTTCTTAGTATCATTTAAAAATAATATTGACCTCCTGGATCCCTGAATGCATCTTGGGGAGTCCCCAGGGTTCCATACACCATAGAGTGTATTGGCAGTTTGAAACTTGTAAAACTAATTTATAACTTACATATATATTCGATTCATGGAGCCTGCTCATGTCAAAAAAAAACCCAAAAAAGTTACATATATAAAACTAAAATATGGTTCATGGAAATAGAACATAAAATTTAAACTAAATATATGATCTCTGATCTTTTAGTACTTTCCAGTTTGTTTAGTTGCTTGGCATTGAGCACATTTTGGTCACCTTACTTAGAATGATACTAATGTACTTTCAGAAGACTTGGCAGTCAAATAGAATATCATAGTGAGTAGAAAAATATTAAATATAAACTTTTTTAGAGCCCAATATTTTTGGTTTTCTAGTTTTTAATTCTTTATTTCTAGTACTTGAAAGATGAAGATGATGATCTTGTTTCACCACCTAACACAGAAGGAAACCAGTGGTATGACTTTCTTCAAAATAGTAGCCACCTTAAAGGTATTTCATATACTGTGTAGACTTTAACCATACTTAAATTTACTTGAGACCTGGTCTTCTGTAGATCCACTAACAGTTTTACTGAACACTTATGGAATACTTACCTGAGTTATTTAGGCTTATTTTTTTGTGTGACTAGAGAAACAGCAAAATAACTAATAGTGGATGGCATTATCAGGATAGAACATTCTGAAATTAACTGCGATATAAGATTGCTTATGCTTAAGTCTTCTTATATTGTTGGCTTTGTACCATAAAAATAACGGGGGAGTGGGGGACTATAAAGCCTATTAGTGAGAAAAGTCTATTTTACCAATTTCAGTTTATCCCTAAAAGTATGATGATGTTGTTTATCTGAATTTTCCTGAGGTTGTAGCATTTTTGTGTACTTCATATGCCTTTCATTCTCCAGGGCCTTAAATGTTAATATAGTAAAACTTTATTTATCCAGCATTAAGGGGATACAACAAAATATAGCAGCCATCGAATATTTCAAAACTTTTAGCCATTTTAGATGAAAATGTTTTTAAAGCAAGTTTTCTTTGCTTTCTCTAACAGTAATCTGACCACAAATTAGCAATTTCTTGGATCCTTGAGGGTGGGATGCACTAATATCTTACATTTATGGAGTGCTTATTCTGTACCACACACATGTATTACCTCTTTTAATACTCACAAGCACCTATGGGGTAGGGAATTGCAATCCCCATTTTACTAATGAGGAGGCTGTAGGTTAGAGAAGGCCCAAGATCACACAAGCTAGTGAAATGTTGGGACTAGAATTCTACTAACTTCAAAGCCTGCTTTTTAACTGGCAGTAATAATCTCTGCCACTTCTATTTGTTTTTTGCTTATATGAATGAATGAATGGGGGAAGGTGGGAATTCTCTGAGGCCCAGAACTCCGTTGTGGCACTTTTGTTTTAACCCTAAAAGTCCAAATTGTTTATTAGAGCGGTATGTATTTTGTATGGCTTCAGAGTGTTTATTAAGATCATTAGAGGTGCATTGATGCAAATTGACTACTGAATGGAGTGAAAAGAAAGCTATGGCTGACTCATCTCATATACTGTATTTAATCAGGATGTCTAAGGAGTAAGGAGGAACACCAGGGGAGGGCTGTTTGCAATGTACCAAGGAGTGATGGCACCTGGACCTGTCATTGTATGTGCTAATAGCAGTCCTAGGAACTTTGTTGGATTATGGAGGTCCTACTCTCTCTTTTTTTTCCCCACATCTTCTATGTCTGAATCAGAAAGGCCTGATCTTAGTTATAGGTATCATGTTTAACTAAGGTGCCCTTCAGATTAACTGCATTTAGTAAATGCTCAAGGTTTAGCTAGTATGTGAGTTAAGACAGACTCATCAAGCTCTCAGTTTCTAGTCCAATATGAAGTACCAGCTACCATTTTGGAACTATTAAGAAAACATTGATAGAGTTTGTTTCCAACACAGCAAAAATCAAGTGCTAAATCCTTGACACATGTACCTTATTAAGGTGCATTAGAGAATCAGTAACATAGTGGGTGAGAGTCGGGGCTTTAGAAGCTGACTTCCTGGGTTGGAATCTTGCTCTACAACTTTCTGGTAGTGTGGCCTAGGGCAAGTCGCTTAACCTCTCTGTGCCCTAGTTTTCTTATCTGTAAAATGAGATGGATAATAGGCTGTCTCCCTCAAAGAGCCATTGTAAAGATTAAATATATCATTCTAGATAAAGCCCTTAGAATAGTGCATGCCAAGTAGGAAGCAGTCAGTAGATATTAGCAATTTATTATCAGTGGAGGTTTTCTACACATAGAATCTTTTGTCCATTGGGAGCTTAAAATGCTAATATGATTAATATTCATTTTATACTGCATTGTTATGATACGAGATGTTTTATGTAAGGAGAAACTTGCAGAACACAGTGGAAGGGGCGGGGGACTTTGGAGTCAGATTTGGGTTTGATTCATAGATCTGGATTCTTACCACTTTCATACTGGGCAATTGCCTAATGTCCCTAGGCCTAATTTTTTTTACATCTGTAAATTGGAGAGTATTAGGTTTACTTTGTAGGGCTATTGTAAGAAATAGAGAAAACGTAGAATAGTAGATGGTCAGTAAATGCTAAATTATTACTTTCTTCTGATAAAGCAGGCTTTTCATATATAAAGGATCTTATTTACATAGAGTTAGGTTTTTTGGCCCCTGTTTTTGTTTTTAGTGTAATACTCTTCCAGAAAGAGTGGACTGCTGTTGTTCCATTGTGGCAAGAATAGAAACGAATGAACTTTATTTCTTTATATGGTTATCAAATCATTCTTTTCTTATAACCAGTGGAAATATACCATAGGATTATGGTGAGAGAAGTTGAATAAAGAATGCTAAGTTGTTAGGGCTAGGCTTTCAGTCAGTGTAGTCACTTTAGTGGGCTGGCACAGGGGGCAGATGAAAGCCAGTAGTCCATGTTCATTTTACTGAGGTTGTGTGCAAATATCATGAGCTTGGCCCTAACAAATGTTTTCCTAATCATCTATAGCTTTTTTTTTTTCTGTTTTTGTTTGAAACCAGAAAGTCCTTTGCTGTTTCCTTATTATCCTCGAAAATCATTGCATTTTGTGAAAAGGCGGATGGAGAACATTATTGATCATTGTTTGCAAAAGCCAGCAGTAAGTTTGAAAGAGACACATGTTTTTGTGTAGGAGTAAGAATATCTACAATATTCTTACTTATGTAAATAATCACAATTATTAGAATGAATCACATGGAAATGCTGATATTTAATTTCTTCTGATTTATAGAAATGGCAGCTTCATAAGTAATTAATTTGTTTTATTGTTACTTTCTTTACCTAAATAAAAAGAAAAGAAATACAGGATTATTGAAAGTGTTGACATCTTGAGAATTTTACTTGTTCTTCCTAAAGCAAACTCTCTATAAAGAGTGGTAGTTTAGGAGTTGATGCATCTCATGCTTACTAACGAAGCATGGACATTGGAGGTGAGCCCAGAGGAGGCGGTTCTTACCTGCCATGCTCTTCTCTCCATCCCTTTCAGCTCAGATTTTCTCTCTCTCTTTTTCTTGCTGATATAATTGTCATTAAAGTTTCTTGTGTGAAAGTTTGATGATATATATACATGATATTTTACTGGGTTTGAATGGGACCCTCAAGTCACTTTCTGTAGATGTTTATCTGTGTATGTATATGTTCTAGTTTTATTTTTAAATCTTACTTTTATAGGATGTAATTGGAAAATCGATGAATCAAGCAGTCTGTATTCCGCTATATAAAGATGCTAGAAGGTAATTGTGATTACCTTTTGTGTAGTATAATTCATCAGCAAATTTAAATTTTTCTTACTTTTTTCTACCTTTTTGTTTCAGTGTGGACTCTACCCGTCGATTGTTCAAATTTCCTTTTCTGTAAGTGTGTTTTTCTTCCTATTTTATATAAACAATGCTGTTTTGTTCTAAGTATCAGTAGCTATTACCATGTATTTAAAAAAAAATTTTTTTATTGAGAAATCTCTATACACATGCAGTCCAACCATATTATACAATTAATGGCTCACAGTATCATCACATAATTGTGTGTTCTTCACCATGATCATTTATAGAACATTTGCATCAATCCAGAAGAAGAAAGAAAGAACTCATATATCCCAGTATCTCAGTCTACCCAATTTTTATCCTTTGTCTCCCCCTATTATTTATTTATTTTTATCCTTATGTTTTTTACTCATCTGTCCATACCCTGGATAAAAGGGCATCAGACCAAGACTTTCACAATCACGTAGTCACATTGTAAAAGCTATAAGGTTATTTATACAATCTTCTTCAAGAATCAAGGCTACTGGAACATAGTTCAACAGTTTCAGGTACTTCTCTCTAGCCACTCCAATACACCGTAAACTAAAAGGGATTTCTACCCACAGAGAAGATATTTCTATGTTTTGACCTTATTTTTTTTTTTCTTAGGTGGAATAATAAAACTTCAAATCTACATTATCTTCTTTTTACTATTTTAGAAGATTCACTTTATAAAATGTGCATCTTAAGGAGACATACTGATATTTCCCAGTAAGTAGTAGTCTAAAGTTTTCTGAATCAGAGATGAGATTTTATTATTTCTAATAATAAAACACCCTTTCTTCCATCCCAACATTTCAGGTTTTAGTTGAACAGGTTTTTTAGAAGAAACCCTGCTTCTAGCTACCCTGTGACTTTAGACTTGTCACTTAACTTTCTCAGTATTAGTTTTCACATCATTAAAATGGTACGCTGAATGAGGAAGCTACATGATCTCTTCTAATTCTAGATTATTTAACATTGTCATCTTTTTAGAGTTAGGAAGAATACTGCGGAAGAAAACTTTAGGACTACATTACATCTCATGAATTTTTAGGAGTTCAAACTATACTTTGGGGTACTTTATAGAAAGGATTTTTATCTCAGTTTGTTTGCCCATACACTTCTCTTGAAAATCCAAAGCAAAAGTCCTGAAAAACAAATCATTCAGGTTGCCAGTAGTATCTTAAATAGATTTAAATCTGAATTTGAAAGAAGTTTTTTGATACCAAGATGAAGCCAAGGAGAAATAATTTGGTTGTTCCAAATGCCCTTAATTTTATAAGATATCTGACTACTCTGGTGACCAAGGTTTAAACCACATTGTAATTTTGATGTTAGGTTTATCTGCTTAGGTGTTTTAAGTAAATTAGTTATCAGTTTTGTAGAGTGAGAGAAGTAGTATTTTTGTATCGGATTTGGTACTGGGTAAATTACTAACACTGACAATCACATTCTTACAAGCATTTAGATTATTGGCTATCCAGGTTGTTCCACTAAGTCTCTTTTTTTCCCCTTCTTTCTTCAAGATCTGTAAGTAATGGACTAATTGCTATTAAATTTGGGAGCTTCACATATGCCACAACTGAAAAAGTGAGAAGAAGGTAAATCTCAACTCTTGTTTGGATGAAATATATATGTACATGTTATGTGTTTATGTTTAATGAATGCAATTATAGAAATAGAGTCAGACTCAGTACAGTGATGATAAAGGTAGAAGGACTTTGCCACTTGCTATGTAGGGGCAGGATTCTTTATTTTTTATAGAGATAATGTCTTGATTACAATTGAATAGGCCCTTACTGCTCTGAGGAAATTTATGTAGTGTAATTTCTTACAATTAATAGTTATGAGTTCTCTGTCTCCTAGGAAAATATGGATTCCAGAGGGCAGATGGCTTGGGCTGAAGTGCTTGTTATAACCAAAACAAATGTTGGGTATCATCACTGATTTGAGATTTTCTTAGGATATAAAAGGAGAACAATACCTAAGCCATCCCTGAGGCTTTGCAGGGGGAAAAGTTGTCACTAATCATAGACCGATCTTTTTCTCACTTGCTTTTCCTTACATAGAAATAGTTTTATGATAAAGTCTTTGGAGGACTTATCTTTTTATGTGTGTAAAATCTCATTTTTACTTCCCTGCACCTATTAGAAATCAGTGTAGTTAACTCTGTTTACCCAGAGTGTATATAAGATATCATTCATGGAATTTCGACAGAATTTTTTTTTTTTTTTTAACATGGGCAGGCTCCAGGAAACAAATCCAGGTCTCTGACATGGCAGGTGAGAACTCTGCTGAGCCACTGTGGCCCACCCTCGACAGGCTTTTGATGTCCATTTATGTCAAGAATTTCCTGGAATTGTGAACTAACTCTACAGATTTTCTTTTTTTCATGATTACCTAGTTTTGTTTTGTTTTTTTTTTTAACTTTTTTAATTGTATAATATAACATATATATAAAGCAAAAAAAGAAAAAAGCAATAGTTTTCAAAGCACTCTTTAACAAGTAGTTACAGGACAGATCCCAGAGTTTGTCATGGGCTACCATAACATCCTCTCAGATTTTTCCTTCTAGCTCCTCCAGAACATTGGAGGCTAGAAGGAATATATATATTTTTTATCATTACTTTTTTTCTTTTTCGTGAAAAATAACATATACAAAAAAGCAATAAATTTCAAGGCACAAGACAGCAATTAGTTGTAGAGCATATTTTAGAGTTTGGCATGAGTTACAATTCCACAATTTTAGATTTTACTTCTAGCTGCTCTAAGATACTGGAGACTAAAATATCAGTGTAATGATTAGTAATCATGCTCATTTGTTAAACCCTACCTTCTCTGTACAACTCCACTATCACCTTTGATCTTTCCATCCCACTCTTTAGAGGTATTTGGCCTATGGCTATTTTAACTTTTTCATGTTGGAAGGGGCCGTCACTAATATAGGGTCGGGAGATGGAACTAGCTGATGTTCTGGAAAGACTGGCCCCTCTGGGTTCCAGGACTTATCTGGTCCATCCAGGGACCCATCTGGATGTTGTAGGTTTCTGGAAAGCTGCCCTAGTGCATAGAACCTTTCTAGGTTCTCATATATTGCCCTAGGTGTTCTTTAGGATTGACTGGAATGGTTTTGGTTAGGATTTGGTAAGTTATGATAGGCAGCAATGTCTAACTGAAGTTTGGGTAAGAGCAGCCTCCCGAGTAGCCTCTCAGCTGTATTTGAACTCTCTCAGCCACTGATACATTATTTGCTACACTTCTTTTCCCCCTTTGGTTAGGATAGCATTGTATGATTACCTCGTTTTAAGACCTAACTATGCTTGTGAATAATCAGTACAACAGCTAATTGTATTTTTAGTGCAAACTAGCAGCAGATTTTAAATGTTACTATGAAGAATGTCACTTGATCTTTTTTATCATCATGTTTTCTGCTTGGTGCCATTACAATGTTATACATACAGTATTTTCTCAGTAGTGATGCTCATGTTTGCTATAACTAAACTTGTTTCAATTCTAGCACCTACAGTTGTTTAGATGCACAGTTTTATGATGATGAAACTGTAACAGTGGTCCTTAAAGACACTGTAGGACGTGAAGGAAGAGACAGACTCTTGGTGCAGTTGCCGTTGTCTTTAGTATATAACAGTGAGGATGCTGCAGATTATCAGTTCAGTGGGACTTACTCTACAAGGTATTTATTTATTCATGGCTAAAATTCTTCCTGATAAAACACTTTTAATGTACATTATAGGTTCTGATTTTTTAGATAATGGCTATTTGGTTACCAGCTGACTCCATAAAGTCAGCTGAGCAGAAATAGAAATACTCCTATTTTTTATTCAGCAAATACTGGCTTCAACTATGTTTTTTCCTTTTGCTTTCTTAGTAGGTCAGGTATTTGCTGGAACAAGATAAGGAATTATTGGGTTGGGGACTTTCTTTTAGTTCTGTTTTCAAGGGAGCATGAATTTATAGTAGAATTAATTATTTTAGATTTGCCTTTCATGTTTTCTTTCCAGAATTAGGACCTTAGTATCCACATGAAGAGTACATGGCCAAATCTACCACTTAACTTTTGTTGACTAAGGTTTAAGTAACCAAATCCCTTCTCTAATTTAAAAATGAGTCCAATTGCTTTTCTTGAAAGGGAATCAAAACTTTACTAAGATGATATGCTGCCTACTTGAAATTGCAATATTTTTAGTGAAATGTAGTATTACTGTTTTTTAATAAAGTGAGCTGATAGAATTATATTGGTAACAGAAAGTGAGTTGAAGTTGAACTCATAGTTGACCCGCATACCACCTGGTGAACAAGGGAAAAGATCCCCTTTTCATTTCTGGGTTTGTTTTTTTCCTGGTTTAGGCTAGATGAACAATGTAATGCTATTCCCACACGTATCATGCATTTTGAGAAGCATTGGAGATTGCTGGAAAGTATGAAAGCACAGTATGTTGCTGGGAATGGTTTTCGAAAAGTGTCCTGTGTGGTAAGTCTATACAGATTGTTGACTAACTAAAAATAACAAGGGGAAGTGGTATTGCTTCTATGGAGCCTTCATTAAATGCGTGATGTATGAGATCCCTTCTGTGCAAAAAATTTTATGATTTACAGTGTTTATTGATTATGAACATATAGCGGCCTTAGCTAGTTCATCTTGTTCTAAGAAAGTAATTATTAACTAAGTAATTACTAAGTAATTATTAACAATCTGGACCTTAGTAGTCATGAAACTGTCACTGTTGTATATGGAGGTCCTTTTATACAAAATAAAAGCTAAGTTTAGTGATTTTGTTGAAACTTGGCGGAAATTTAACTTTCCATAAAGCCATTCTTTAACTCGAACCTCTGATTTATCATTCTTTATATATAAGGTATGTAAAATGTATATATATAATATTTAAAAATATATCAAATATACAATTGTATATAAAGTAATGTTAAGTCATTGCTTAAAAAATTCTTTGTGTGGCCTTTTCTTCTGTAGTTAAGCTCAAATCTCCGTCATGTGAGAGTATTTGAGATGGACATAGATGATGAGTGGGAGCTCGATGAGTCTTCAGATGAAGAGGAGGAGGCCAGTAATAAGCCTGTAAAAATCAAGGAGGAAGTGTTGTCCGAGTCGGAGGCAGAGGGCCAACAAACCAGTACTGCTGTTTTAACTCCTGAGATAGTAATTAAAGTAGAAAAACTGGAGCCAGAGCTGGATTCATAATCTAGGTTGTCATTATTTTGTATGTCCTCATTATGTCAAAAAGGAAATAGACTAAGATACCTTGTAATCACTTTAAATTTTCTTTGTGTGACAAAGAAATAAACAATAAATTTTATTTTCTTTTATTCTGTTTCATCTCTCTTAGTCACTGTGATAGACTTTCTTTTTGCTGAGGTTTCTTTTTAATACTGTGTGCAGATCTAGTGTTTACAGAAGATAAAATAAATGGGAGGAAAAAATTCAATCTTCTTTGTCAAAAGGTAGGTATCAGGGATTTATTTATATGTCAGGAAGAAATTACATTTAAATAGTCATTCTTCACTGCAAATTTTGATGCATTTAGTATTCTAAAAATTTAGACAACTAAATTTATCATTTACTCCTATTTTTCCATCATCTCCTTCTAGTTCATTTCAGGTCTCCAGAAAAGTATGTTTTCGAAGTAAATTATAAATTATACTGATTTACTGGAATGCTTATGGACACTTTTTTTATTATTTAAATAGCAAAACTGTGCTTGATACCCTACATGATTTTCCTCCCTTTCTCATTTTGTTATTGTTTTTGAGCTCCAAATTCTTTTTGGATAATTCTTTGAATTGTCAGTATTTAGATGTGTCTTTTTCACTGTTCAGAGCTGATCCGTGATATATAGTAGTCATCTATTGGTTGACTCTTTGGGAATATTAGAGATATGGGTCAAAGAGACATAATTTAGCATTAGTGTGAAGGGATACTGTTGATTTCATAATGTTTATTCCTAAAGTAGAATAGTATCCTCATGTGACGCTCAAAATTTCTACTTTATGTATGAGTTTTAATATTAGTTCCTTGAAAAATGAAAGAATCACTTTTTAAAATTTTAAATATTTTTAGGCAGGAAGATGTTCTACAACCAGGTGCATGGGTAACTGCAAAATTCCCATGTTGTTGGGCTGTTTTTCAGTAGATAGTTATTACCCTTGGGCTTTAGGTACATATCCCGCAGGTATCTCATTTGGTCTGGTCTTTGTGGGTTTTGAAGGGAAAACTAAAGAGAAGCCATTGTTTTGCACATAAGCCTGGAATTGAGAACTTTAATCTTCAGGAGCGTTGGCCTGCAGCCTTCAACGCCATGATCTAAATATTTATCGACAGTTGGCCAGTGTGCATGGCGTACTGCAGAATGCCTTGAGTTAACTTTTGTGAGCATGGAAGGTGAACTGATGAATGCATTAATGAGAAATTATAGGTTGTTAGGTATGTAGAACATTTGTGTATCACACAAATTTGCCATATAACTTTCAAACAATTTTGGTAGATATTAGGCAAGTAATTACAGATTATTCTTAGAATGAGTTACAGTTTTACAATAAGCAGTTCTCCATTAGAAAGTAATTTGTCCCATGTAACTTCAATATTAAATTTATTAAGATTTTTTACTATGTACATATTTGCTTCCTGGGATTCGAGCAGAGGGATAAGTGGAAACTGAGACTCCTAGACTCTTCCCCTATCTGAAACCAGGAATCAATAACACTTCTGTCGTTGTGATGCCTTTCTCTTAAATTTATAGTGTAAATCATTTCTGATTATAGGAAAATGGCTTTTCCACGAATGCTTTGAATGTACATGATACATTAAATATTTAGGAACTGGATTTGTATTATATCAAAAGAAAAAGTTTGAACTGATACCAGACTGTCATTTTAAGTTTTAATAGAGTATTTAATTTTCAGTTTATCATTGTAGTCTTAAATATGCTATAGTATTCTTCATGTCAGTAGAACAACTTTCTTTTAAATATTTAGAAACAATTTGATTATTATAGACCATGCGTTACTTTTTTCTTTTTTTATTTATTTTTAAATTTTTAAAAAATATATAACAACAAATGCAAACATTCTTAATTTATGATCATTCCATTCTACATATATAATCAGTAATTCACAATATCATCACATAGTTGCATATTCATCATCATGATAATTTCTTAGGACATTTGCATCAATTCAGAAAAAGAAATAAAAAGAAAACAGAAAAATTCATACGTACCATACCCCTTACCCCTCCCTTTCATTGATCACTAGCATTTCAATCTAAATTTATTTTAACATTTGTTCCCCATTGTTTATTTTTATTCCATATGTTTTACTTGTCTGTTGATAAGGTAGATCAGACACAAGCTTTTCATAATCACACAGTCACATTGTGAAAGCTATATCATTATACGATCATCTTCAAGAAACATGGCTATTGGAACACAGCTATACATTTTCAGGCAGTTCTCTCCAGTGTCTCCATTACATCTTGACTAACAAGGTGATATCTATTTAATGCATAAGAATAACCTCCAGGATAACCTCTTGACTCTGTTTGGAATCTCTCAGCCATTTACACTTTATTTTGTCTCATTTCACTCTTCCTCCTTTTGGTCGAGAAGGTTTTCTCAATCCCTTCATGCTGAGTCTCAGCTCATTCTAGGATTTCTGTCCCATGTTACCAGTAAGGTCCACACCCTGGGAGTCTTGTCCCATGTAGACAGGGGGAGGGCAGTGAGTTTGCTTGTTGTGTTGGCTGGAGAGAGAGGCCACATCTGAGCAACAAAAGAGGTTCCCTTGGGGGTGACTCTTAGGCCTAATTTTAAGTAGGCTTGACCTATCCTTTGTGGGGTTAAGTTTCATGTGAACAAACCCCAAGATTGGGGGCTCAGCCTATTGCTTTGGCTGTCCCCACTGCTTGTGAGAATATCAAGAATTCAACTTGGGGAAGTTGAATTTTCCCCCTTTCTCACCATTCCCTCAAGGGGACGTTGCAATACTTTTTTATTCAGTGTTCACATTACTCTGGGATTTATTGGGGCATCACTCTGGACAAACCAACAAAATCTCATGCCCTTCTCAAGGTTCCATGTACTTATGGTGTTCAATTAAGTTGTCTACATAAGTTATACTAGGAAATGCGCTAGTCAAAATATAAATTTTGTACCAAATAAACATTTTCTGCTTTACTCTTACACACAAGTTAAAATTTTAAAATATTAATTACCATCTATTCTCAACACCCTGCAGTAATCACATTCCTTTGCTCTTCCTCATGCAAAAACATTTTTTAAATATGTACATTTAGTCACTGTCATTATACACTCTAGGCATTCCTAGATTATACCATCTCAGTCTTTATCATCTTTCTTTCTGATTTCATTTGTGCTCCCAGACCTCCTCCCTCTATCATTCTCACATTCAGCTTCATTCAGTGTTTTCACATAACTGTATTACAATTAGGTAGTCCATTTCTGGGATTTTACAATCAGTCTTGTTGCACAATCTGTATCCCTTCAGCTCCAGTTACCCAATATCTTATCCTATTTTTATCTCCTGATGGTCTCTGTTACCAATGAAATTCTCCAAGTTTATTCACTAATGTCAGTTCATATCAGTGAGACCGTACAGTGTTTGTCCTTTTGTTTCTGGCTAAACTCAGCATAATGTCCTTAAGGTCCATCCATGTTGTACATATTTCATAACTTTATTCTGTCTTACAGCTGCATAATATTCCATCATATGTATATACCACAGTTGGTTTAGCCACTCGTCTGTTGATGGAGATTTTGGCTGTTTCCACCTCTTCGAATTGTAAATAATGCTCCTATAAGCATTGGTGTGCAAATGTCTATTTGTGTCATTGCCCTCATGTCCTCTGAGTAGGTACCTAACAATGGTATTGCAGGGTCATATGGCAATTCTATACTTAGCTTGCTGCGGAACCGCCAAACTGCCTTCCACAGCGATTGTACCATTTGACGTGCCCACCATCAGTGGCTAAGTGTGCCTTTCTCCACATCCTCTCCAGCCCTTGTCGTTTTCTGTTTTATTGATAATAGCCTTTCTGGTGGGTGTGAGATGATTTCTCATTGTTATTTTGATTTGCATTTCCCTAATAGCCAGGGAAGTTCAGCATCTTTTCATGTGCCTTTTAGCCATTTGTATTTCCTCTTCTGAGAAGTGTCTGTTCAAGTCTTTTGCCCATTTTGTAATTGGGTTGTCTGTCTTTTTGTTGTTGAGTTGAACAATCTCTTTATGTATTCTGGGTACTAGACCTTTATCTGATATATTGTTTCCAAATATTGTCTCCCATTGTGTAGGCTGTCTTTTTACTTTCTTGGTGAAGTTCTTTGATGCACAAAAGAGTTTAATTCTGAGGAGTTCCCATTTCTTTCTTCTTTCTTCAGTGCTCGTGGTTTGGGTGTAAGGTCTAGGAAACCGCCTCCTATTATAAGATTTATAAGATATATCCCTACATTTTCTTCTAACAGTTTTATGGTCTTAGATCTAATGTTTAGGTCTGTGGTCCATTTTGAGTTAATTTTTGTATAGAGTGTGAGATAGATCCTCTTTCATTATTTTGCATATGGATATCCAGTTCTCTAGGCACCATTTATTGAAGAGACCATTCTGTCCCAGGTGAGTTGGCTTGACTGCTTTATCAAAGATCAATTGTCCATGGATGAGAGGGTCTATATCTGAATGCTCTATTCTATTCCATTGGTCAGTATATCTATCTTTATGTCAGTACCATGCTATTATGACCACTGTAGCTTCATAATACGCCTTACAGTCAGGTAGCGTGAGACCTCTAATTTCATTTTCTTTTCTCAGGATACATTTAGCTATTCGGGGCACCCTGCCCTTCCAGATAAATTTGGTTATTGGTTTTTCTATTTCTGCAAAGGAAGTTTTTTTGGATTTTAATTGGTATTGCATTGAATCTGTAAATCAATTTAGGTAGAACTGACATCTTAACTATATTTAGTCTTCCAATCCATGAACACAGTATGTCCTTCCATCTATTTAGGTCTTCTGTGGTTTCTTTTAACAATTTCTTGTAGTTTTCTTTGTATAGGTCTTTTGTCTCTTTAGTTAAATTTATTCCTAAATATTTTATTCTTTTGGTTGCAATTGTAAATGGAATTCGTTTCTTGATTTTCCCCTCAGATTGTTCATTGCTAGTGTATAGAAACACTACAGATTTTTGAGTGTTGATCCTGTAACCTGTGACTTTGCTGTACTCATTTATTAGCTCTAGTAGTTTTGCTGTGGATTTTTTTGGGTTTTCAACATATAGTATCATATAATCTGCAAACAGTGAGAGTTTTACTTCTTCCTTTACAATTTTGATGCCTTCTATTTCTTTTTCTTGTCTAATTGCTCTGGCTAGAACTTCCAACACAATGTTGAATAACAGTGGTGATAGTGGACATTCTTGTCTTGTTCCTGATCTTGGGAAATTTTTCAGTTTTTCCCCATTGAGGATGATGTTAGCTGTGGGTTTTTCATATATTCCCTTTATCATGTTGAGGAAATTCCCTTCTCTTCCTATCCTTTGTAGTGTTTTCAACAGGAAACAATGTTGAATTTTGTCAAATGCCTTTTCTGCATCAATCGAGATAATCATGTGGTTTTTCTGCTTTGATTTGTTGATATGGTATATTACATTAATTGATTTTCTTATTTTGAACCATCCTTGCATACTTGGGATGAATCTTACTTGGTCATGGTGTATAATTCTTTTAATGTGCTGCTGGGTTCAATTTGCTAGAATTTTGTTGAGGATTTTTGTATCTATATTCATTAGAGAGATTAGTCTGTAGTTTTTTTTGTCTTGTAATATCTTTGTCTGGCTTTGATATGAGGGTGATGTTGGCTTCATAGAATGAGTTAGGTCACTTTCCCTCCTCTTCAATTTTTTTGAAGAGTTTGCACATGATTAGTACAAATTCTTTCTGGAATGTTTGGTAGAATTCATATGTGAAGCCATCTGGCCCTGGACTTTTCTTTTTGGGGAGCTACTTAATGACTGATTCAGTTTCTTTACTTGTAATTGGTTTGATGAGGTTGTGTATTTCTTCTCAAGTCAATGTTGGTTGTTCATGCCTTTCTAGGAAGTTGTCCATTTCGTCTACATTGTTGAGTTTATTAGCATAAAGTTGTCCATAGTATCCTCTCATTACTTCCTTTATTTCTGTGGGGTCAGTGGTTATGTCTCCTCTTCCATTTCTGATTTTATATATTTGCATCTTCTTTCTTCTTTTTGTTAACCTTGCTAAGGGTCCATCAATCTTACTGATTTTCTCATAGAACCAACTTCTGGTTTTGTTGATTTTCTCAATTGTTTTCATGCTCTCAATTTCATTTATTAATGTTCTAATCTTCATTATTTCTTTCTTTTTGCTTGCTTTGGGGTTAGTTTGCTATTCTTTCTCTAGTTCTTCCAAGTGGACAGTTAATTCTTCGATTTTTACCCTTTCTTCTTTTTTGATAATAAGCACTTAGGGCAATAAATTTCCCTCTTTGCACTGCCTTTGCTGCATACCATAAATTTTTTTATGTTGTGTTTTCATTTTCGTTTGCCTCGAGATATTTATTGATTTCTCTTGTAATTTCTTCCTTGACTCACTGGTTGTTTAAGAGTGTGTTGTTGAAATGCTAAAATAAATTTAGTTTGAAATGCTAGTGATCAATGAAAGCGAGGGGTAAGGGGTATGGTAGGTATAATCTTTTTTTTTTTCTTTCCTGTGTTCGTTTTATTTCTTTTTCTATTGTCTTTTATTTCTTTTTCTGAATTAATGCAAATGTTCTAAGAAATGATGAATATGCAACTAAGTGATGATATTGTGAATTACTGATTATGTATGTTGTTTTATTTTGTTTCTTTATTTTTTAATTAATAAATAAATTTTAAAAAAATGTGTTGTTGAGCCTCCACATATTTGTGAATTTTCTGGCTCTCTGCCTTTTATTGATTTCCAACTTCATTCCTTTATGATCTGATAAAGTGTTTTGTATGGTTTCAGTCTTTTTAAATTTATTGAGACTTGCTTTATGACACAGCACATGATCTATCCTTGAGAATGATCCATGAGCAATTGAGAAAAAGGTGTATCCAGCTGTTGTGGGGTGTAATGTGCTGTAGATGTCTGTTAAGTCTAGCTCATTTATTGTATTATTCAAATTCACTGTTTCTTTATTGATCCTCTATCTAGATGTTCTGTCCATTGATGAGAGTGTGGAATTGAAGTCTCCAACTATTATGGTAGATGTGTGTACTTCTCTTTTCAGTGTTTACCTCATGTATTTTGGAGCATTCTGGTTCGGTACATAAATATTTATGATTGTTATGTCTTCTTATTGAATTGTTCCTTTTATTAATACATAGTGTCCTTCTTTGTCTGTTTTAACT
>PVIY010042505.1:0-20932 GCA_004026745.1 Myrmecophaga tridactyla
TAAGTAATATTTCCTGTCTTTTCTTGACTTTCAAGATCTTGACTTTTAATATTATGGGACAGTTATCTTGTAGAATTTCATTCAGCATGGTTTGCATGATATTTCCTTATAATTAGATTCAGGTTATATACCTTTGGCAGGAACACAGACGCAACACTGTGTTATTTTCAATGTATTCTATAAGGTAGCACACAATTTGATTTATTCCCGTAAATGATGATGATCATTATAATCATTTGATATTGGAGATTCAGTTAGGCTACTCACTTATAGAGTTATATTTTCTCCATTTTAATCACTAAACATTTTCTGAAGGGATACATTGAAAACAAGAAAATATGCTGTTTTCCTCAATTTATTTATTTAATAATTTATATAAGAAAAGACTAATGTCCTATTTTACTCAAAGGGATATAATTTATTACTCTCATTATTTATTTTGATATTTAATTTTCCTTTTTGACTAGGGATTCCCCTTTAAACTGGCTTCTGTGACTTACTCACTTGCTCCCTTCCTTCTGGGAGCACCCCATTGCTTTCTGGCACTGCAAGGTGGCCCAGAACAAGATATTTTCTTGCTCCTGCTCTGGAATCAGTTTCTTCTTCAAGAAGGCTTGATTCCTTTTAATTAAAAGTGTTACTTAAAAGTCAAAATCTGAGCGTTTCGTGGAGTCATCATTAGAGTGTTTCTGTCCCTAGTTCTACCCTCTCAGTAGAATTAGGAATATACACACATACTATGCACACGTTTACACATTAATTTAAATCTATATTTTATATCTATATTTTTATCCTGAAAATAATATGTTCCAATCCAACTCCGCAGAGTTTATTGCTTTCTCCCTTTGTGTATTTGAAACTGCCTTCTCAAACAGAAAGAAACCATACTGCCAGAATCTTTGATATAATTATTTAATTGATCAAATTCTCTGCATCCTTATCATTACACAGTCTCATCCCTTCCAAGGACACTCCCCTTACTGCACTTGGGCTTTGACTGCCTATGCCAATAATTTTACCTACATGGATACCTTCCTTTGGTGCCACAAGCCTGCATTTCACACCCCTCTCTGGCTGTCACACCCAACACTAGGCCAGTCCTTTGAGCACATGCCTTCTCTACCCTGCCCAGGCTCTGATATCCTAACTGAGCCTCCTCCAATAAGCATGGACTCTCTCCCCACTTGCTATCTGATTTCCCATACTGGGCAACCTTTCCATCTAGATGCCCTCCTTATCATGTTAGGGTTCTGATGTTCTATTCTGGGCAACAGCATTCCCTTGCCCACCACCAGAAAGGGGTCTATCTTGTGCTGTGCTGGATAAAATGATGTTAGGACTTAATTCTTCATAAAGAGAAGGGAAAGGTAAAAAAGAAAAATGAGAAAAGCATCTCAATTCCTCTCTTAAACAAACCCTAGAATACAGACAGGAGCTGATGCATTTATTTCTACTAAAGTATGATTTGCTGATAACTCAATATTTGTGTTTTCCAGAGGGTATTTTTATCATAGATAAAAACCTTTTAGAAAAGAAATAAATATCTAATATTGAATTTCGAGAATTGGAAAGTAGACAGAAGAGCTTTTCCCCCTCCTGTATATTTCTACTGAAGTGGTTGTTACGGGTTGGATATTGGTGACCTACAGATTTCTTTGACACTAAATCTGGAAAGCGGCTATCTATTCTTCACACATAAAATGTAGTTCTGAATAGAACCCAAATTTCTACATGGAGAGATTTGGTGGAATGAAAATTACATACACAGAACAAGTGAAATACAATTTCAAGCTATCATAAATCTATAGAATTTTAGAGAACTGTCTTGAGCTAATACTTACTGAGTACATATTACCTTATGGACACTGTTCTAAACATTCTACAGGTATTAAATTATTTAATCTTAATAAAAACACTGGTAAAGGTTATTTTTCTCATTATAAAGATGAGGCATTAATGTTTTTAGAATTATTTCTAAAAGTTGTACAGCTACTGGGTGGCAGAGCAGGGCTCCAAGCCCATGCATGCTGCATTGGTAACCACTATGCAAAACTGCCTTTTGATAATTCAGCCAACATATTTATTGTTTTGTGCTGGATAAGAAACTTCTCTGATATCCAGGCAACTTTTTATGGTACCAAAGCAAGTCCCAGAACCTACTAGAGTTCTTATATATGGTAGTGATTTTTTTAAATCAAACTTCTGAGTTTGCACCCATGAAATCACCAAAAGTGCACTTATCTTTAAATAGAGAAAATAGATCTCTATGCTTCTCTGTACTTTTAAGGCAATAAATGTGATAAAACTCCTTTTCACTGGGAAGTTTGCTTATTTCTGACTTTCCATATCTTTCATATAAAATAAGTTAAAATTTGGCAGCTTTCTGTTCCAGTGACAGCATTACTAATTCCAGTGACTGTCTCTTCTGTAGTACAGTGCATCATCTAAACAAACTGTTGATAAATATTGTCTTTCCAGATGAATTGCCTTGTTTGAGTCACATTTGTACATTTTTTTCTTTAAATATTTTGGTTTTTGAGTTCACCTAATTTTCTGAACTTAAAAAGAAATTATTTATTACCATAAAAATATAAAGGATAGTAACAACTTATCTTTCAATTTTATCTACATAATTTCTCTTTATGTATTCTCAACAATATCAAGCCTATGTTGTTATATTCCAGTAGAGAGTTCATGTAAAAAATTAGTGCCTTTTCATTTTAATGTGTTTTTCTCCTTGTGTTATACCTCAGAACTTTTCAACATTTCTCACTATCTTCATTAAATATAATGAATTTCATCATCGCCAAAGTGCTGGAACTACCTTGCACAATAGTAAACAATTCAGCTTCAGTATTTAAATGAGTGTGGTATCTTCTGAAAAGATAACACTTATCTTTCTATAGTTTACCTCAGAGTACCTCAAAGCAATAAAAAATAGGTGGTAAAATGCTGCTTTCAGAGAAAATTGTTTCACAGATAGAAAAAGGTAAATCCATTTCATTTTGGAAATATTGACAACAGAGTGAGATTAGATGAGATGCTAAAAGAACACATAGCGTGGAGAATAGTCCATGCATTCTATAAACTTATTCACACTCTAATCACTAAGTAATGCTCCCTTTCTTTTCCATACAGTTCCTTCCTTAAACTGAATTTTTTTATGATCCATTTTAAAGCAAAGTACAAATGTAGGCATGTCAATGTTGCATTAAATGTTGAAATAAAATTTGTACTAAAATCTGGGAGTCTGTACATCAAATTGTGCTGGGAAAACTTAATCTCCATTTGGAAAAAAATAAAGGAGGACCTTGACCTCACACCATATACAAAAATCAATTCAAAATTGATCAAATGTCTTAATATAAGAGCCAGAACTATCAAACTCCTAGAGGAAGAAGTAGGGAAGCATCTTCAAGACCTTGTAATAGGCAATGGTTTCTTAGACTTTACACCCAAAGCATAAGCAACAAAAGAAAAAAAAATAGGTTAATGGGACCTCACAATTAAAATCTTTTGTTCCTCAAAGGACTTTATCATGAAATTAAAATGACAATCTATACAAGGGAGAAAATATTTGGAAACCACATATCTATTAAGAGATTAATATCCAGAAAATATAAAGAAACCTTTCAACTTAAAGACAAAAAAAACAAAAACAAAAAACAACCCAATTTAAAAATGGGCAGAAGACCTCTCCCCAAAGAAGATAATGCAAATGGACAGAAAGCACATGAAAAAATGCTCAACATCATTAGCCATCAGGGAAAGGAAACGCAAAATCACAACGAGATACCATTTTACACTCATTACAATGGCTGCTGTAAAAGTAAAAGATAAGAACAAGTTTTAGAGAGGATGGTTAGAAATCGATATGATGATTCATGGTTAGTGACAATGCAAAATGGTGCGGTTGTTGTGCAGCATTACTGTCCGCATAAAGCTAAGTACAGAACTACATATGACCTGGCAATCCCACTACTAATTGCATACCCCAAATAACTGAAAACAAGAATTTGAACAGATATGTCTACCCCAATGCCTGTAGTCACATTATTCACAATCGCAGAAAGATGGAAACGACCTAAGTGTCCATCCACTGATGAATGGGTAAATACTTTATGGTACATGGTATATGAACATAATGTAATATTACTCAGCCATAAAAAAGGAGTGAAGTCTTGGCACATGTGACACCATGAATTAACTTCAAAGCCATCATGTTGAGTGAAATAAGCCAGACACAAAAGGACAACCATTGTCTGATCTCACTGGTTTATAACAATTAGAATAAGCAAACTCACAGAGTTGGAATCTGAAATATAGGTTACATGAGGACTGAATCAAGATAGGGAATAGGAAATCATAGCCTAAAATATACTGTGTTTCTATTTGGAATGATGAAAATGTATTGGTAATTGATGGTATCAATGGTAGCACAACATTCTGAATGCAATTAGCATCACTGAAATATGTATGTGAATGTGATTAAAGAGGGACAATTTTGTTTGTATATACGGTAACTGAATAAAGGTAAATAAAAAAAAAATCCATGGTGCTATACTACAAAAACAAGGAACTCTAAATTAAATCATGGGCTTTAATTAATAGTACAGATATAAATATATGCAATCATAAATTTTAACAAATGTTACACATTCAAGCAAGGTATTGGTAGATGATAAATGGAAACCCTGTATTTTGTGCATGATTTTTTGTAAACCTAAAATCTTTCTAATTTAAAGATATATATTTAAAACAATTGGGAGAATAAATTTCTAGTCCTGGCTCCACAATAATTAATCATATAATTCCAAGCAAGTCTTTTGCATTTGGAAACCTTGCTTTGAATTAATAATACCTGTCATGATACTGACAAAGATTTTTATGGAGAATAAAGAGAATACAAATACTTGAAGAACAAAATATTGCATAAGTAATAAAATGATGAAGTGATGCTATTGATTATAATTAAGGAAGTAATATTTATAATAATTGCCCTCAAAATATTTTCTTCAATATATTAAAATGACCCTCAATGTACTGTAAAGCAATTGTCATTGAAAATGTTACTTATACTTTGTGATTATTTCTTTACAAAGTTCAGTGATCTTTTTTACATTGTCTCTTACCAAATATTTGATGATTCATTCTTCCTGTAATTTCACAAAATATTGGTACAAAACCTTTAATCTTTTATAAAGTGTAAAATAAAAGCCTTGTAGCATGAATCAATTTCTCTTAGATACTTATATTTTGAAGGATAATTTTTTGATGAAAAGATAAAAATGTGTTATTTCTGAGAACATTGACTTTATGACACCTTCATTTTGGATTCCTCCTAACCTTAAAACCATAAGCCAATAAATTCCCATTACTTAAGCCAACTCATTTGAATGGTATTTTTTTTTAGAAGCCAGGAAACTAAAAGAGCAGGAAAAATAACTCTGTATAAGCTTCATCATTAACATTTCCTTTAAAGTTTATGAATAGAGTGATTCAGTGAAAATGGTGGAATAAGGAAATCCAAAAATCCATATCCATATGTATATGTGTGTGTGTGTGTGTGTGTATACATATAATTTTAAAAAAGGCAAAATGAGTCTGACTCAACAGTTTTCAAACTCTGTAAACTAGCCCAAAGCTTATAGGAATCCAGGGACCACTTAATCAAGAAAAACAGTGGTGTTTTAGCATACCCGAGTCTCACACTGTGGAAGTCTTGTGAATAACAGCCTGCATTCCTGGTAGTGATACAAGATGGGGAAGAATGGACTTCGTTCACAAACTGTTCTCAGTTGAACTGTGTAGTTGCTCTCCTAGAAGACATTCTCAATTGTCGGCCTTTATCTTGCTTGACTAGAACTTACTTTTTACTAAAGCTTCTCCTCAAGGATATTTTTTGAAAATGTTTATAGGTGAATGTTTTGGCCTGAGGCAGTGGATAGCATCTGATGCAAGCAATATACTAAGAAAAGGCTTAGGCAGGCAGGCTGAAGAGTAGGATGTTTTGGAAAGTGAGAGCTTTGAAAAGGTTAGAGAAATTTTAGAGACTCTTGAGGTCCAAACACATATCCAGGGTTTGGTTCATGCTTATGAACCTGAGAATCCCTAAGCTCTCACTTTTTGCTGACCTTGAGTCTCTGTGAATAAGTAGGAAGTGAAGGCTAAAACAGAGTTGTAACTTCCTGGTTGAGTTTTGTAAGAACTCTCCTGCAGGGACTAGGATGTTTTTTGGCCCTAAGAGTTTAAGGAAATCTCTTTGAACTCATTAGCTGGCCCATAAGTTAATGAAACAGCCACTTCAGTAGCCACATATGACAGAGAAAGAAAGCTTTAAAAAAATTAGAACAGAAAATTCACTAAACAAACAAACAATAAATATATCAAGAAGCAGCAATAGTAAATAATGCAGAGGAAGAAAAATCTGATTTCCAGAACTGCTGCTTTATGATATTCAAATGTCTAGTTTTCAACAGCAACTCCTGTTTACAGGAATTTGGTTATTCCTTGTTTCCCAGGAAAGAAAGCTCTTTCTCCCTGGTGTTGATGATGGCAGGCCTCCTCCTGGACTTTCTGCCTCTATAGTATTTTACATTTCTTTTATTGTCTCAAGCTGTTTTGGCTTCGAGGGCAAACCCTAAGAGAAGAGAGGAGTTTCAGAAGTCAGCCTTTTCCAGCCAAAACAGGAACAAGCACCCATGAAGCAGGTGCAGACTGGCTCCAAAGTGCCCTGGGGAGAGGATCAGGAAAAGTGCCGAGAATTTCTCTGATGGCTCCCCAAAGTTGAGCTTTCCTGGCCTGCCCAGCAAACGCAGCCCATCATCTAACCATCCTCTGTATCCCTGAGGAAGTGCAGTGTCTTTAAGTTCCTACCATCAACATCTCTATCTAGGCAGGTTTAAACAATGACTTCTGCTATTCTCGTCCAAGGTGGGTTGAAACAATAGCTGATCTCAGACTCAGGCCCCCAGCAATCAGAATTAGCTAATCAAGAGCCATGATCAGGGATAAGTTATTCCCTCCCCTGTTCTTAGGGAAGAGCACTTTTTGTCCCTTTGTGTCCCCAGCAGTTAGCCAGAGACTACTGTTCCTTACTGTTCCTTAGTGTAATTCATCAGCCTATTCTGCTCTTCTGCGGAGGCTATTCTGTATTCTTCTGGCATTTAGAGTTTCAAAATAGCTGTTTCAAACACTTCCTGCCTATTTTAATAGTTGTTTCTTTCACATTAACCTTTCATTATCTTTTAGGCATCTTAGTCTTAAAAGGTCCCCAAACGGATATTTTCCTTCTTAACCAATTCAGCATATTCATTTCTTAAGTTATATATGCCACTAACCTATGGGTTTTAGTTTCTTGGGTTTCTGTAATATACATAGATTGCTAAGATCAATCTACAGGAATTTATTTTCTCTCAGCTTTGGAGGCTGGATGCCCACAATCAAGTACTGGTAGGATCCTGCCTTCTCTGAAGCCTGCAGCATTCTAGTGGTTTTCTGGTAATACACAATTCAATCTGCCGTGAGCTGCCTCCACTCCTCTCCACCCATCTCTCTTCTCCCCACAATATTCAAATTTCCTTTGCTTATAAGGACTCCACTCATATTTGATTAAGACCAATACTGGTTTAGTTTGGTCTCATCTAAACTAATAACATCTTTAAGTCTCTTATTTATGAATAGTTTCACATCTACAGGACCACATTTAGGACTTGAACAAGTCTTTGTGAGGGATGTAATTCACCTAGAGGGCAATGTTTTATCCTTACTATCTTCCTCTATGCTTTGTTTTCACTCTTTTTATCTTAATCTTCAAAAGTATCACAATTAACTTCTAAAATATATCTATAATTTATCCATTCCTCTCTTTGTTTTTGCTGACTATACTCCCATAATTTAAGGTCAATTGCTGTAACCTCTTCACTAAGGTTTCTCTTATTCTCTCACTGTCCCTAAATCCTCTAACAAGCTTCAGTATAATGAGAAATGCTTCTTTCTATAAAATAACTCTCTCTTTATATATACACACACACACACACACATTAATCTCTATCTATATATGTCTCTCTATGTATTGTCAGATATGATAACTGTTCTCTAGGCCTGCCAGTATTCTTTCAATTTTCTCTAATATATCAAGTGTTAGTATTCATAGGGCCATCTATACCCCAAATTCCTTCCATTCAAACACTCTTCGGAACTTTACTTGAAAGAAGTTTTCCTAACAAGCTTTCTCTGACTCCTGCATCTAATCAGAACCTGTGTAATTCATTCTCAAGGGAATATTCCTTTCTGCATAGCATCTATCACAAGGAATAGTTGTTTATTTATTGATGAGGTGATTATTTAATATGTTCTTCTTTATTGGACTCTAAGTTTTACTAGTGCACGTCCTATGAATATGGTGTTCTGGAATATGTGCTCATTACCTTAATAAGAAAAAGAACAATTAAACAATAAGGAAGAGAGGAAAAGAAGTTCAAATCAAATTGGCAAGGGCTTCGAATGGACAGTGATGATTCTGTGCCATGAACTGAGATGTGTAACTGATAAAGACCTCTGCTTTTCCTGTAGCAATTCTAGAAATATTTGTAAGGTTTATTACAAGGAACCACCACATAGAAACAAGTTGTATCTATAGTTCAAGGGATATTAGCATGATTAGAAACTTGTATTTATAAAAATATAATGATAGTCACCAATTATCTTTTCAAGAACAGGGTAATATGTTCATGTAGATCCGCTTATTTTGCACATCATAGTAGTTGATTTTTTGCAAATGTTTTTCCTTTCTTCAGAAAAATCTATGGACTCTATTGAAAATCTCTCATGTTAGTGGAGAAAATATAATTTTCCTTTTTGTAAGAAAAAATTCCAACTTGATATTTTTAACTGTCTTATCACAAATCTGATGACACAATTTTTCACAAATATTAATGGCATAAAATATGTGGTATATGATATGGGCAAAGTAGTTTCTTTTCCTGTTTGAAACTAAAAATGATTTTTAGTTAACCTTTTTTGAAAAACAAAAGTTAGCTCATAAGGTAAGCAAAACAAATTTATCTTAAATAACTGACAAAAGCCCAAATAGGGTTTTAGTTACATAAAGATAGGCTCAATAGATTTAATTTAAAGAAAGCTTGTATACTGATTTTAATTAATGTTATTTGTAGTAGGAAGACATTAATAAATTGAATAATAAAGCTATTAAAATCATAAGCCAAGGTAATATGAATAAAAATTTAGTCCAAATAAACAACTTCATATGAGATTTGAAAAATCATTTCATCACTTAGTGTCAAGATCAAGCTCAAAAAAGATTAAGCATTCACAAATAATTATCACATATTCTGGTTTCTTAATTTTTCTTATAAAACCATACGTGCATACAAATACTAAACTTGAAACTAAAACCAAACAATGAAAATAGTTTTCTTTTTACTATAAATCCTATTCCTAATTTTTTTCCTGTACTTAATTCTGTATCAAACTCAATGGAAAGACCCATGAACTTGGTTTGCAAAATTGGACAAACTCACACTCAAAAAAATATTCATTTTTCATCTGAAATTCAAGTCCAACAATGTGGCCATATTTTATCTGGCACCACTACCTCTTTGAATTATCAGTCTGAAGCTAAGAAAGTTCTTCCTCATCTTTCCAAGTTAAATTCTCAGGCTGAGCAGAAGATTCCTAAAAAGGGTCCAGTGCCAGCATACACTTTTGTTGAAAGGGTGAGAAAATTATGTGGTTTTGTGTAAATCTCTGTATCATGACTCACTTTAAAGCCAAAACAGTAATAGAAACATCTAAATTTTTTCTTTTTCCGTATGATTTTTCTAAGGAGTTATTTTTCTTTTAAGTCCAAGGAACCAGTCACATGAAATAAAAAGCATATACCCTAGGGCCTTGCAGAGTCAACTAGTTCATTCAATTATTTAAAATAAAAAAAAAAAATCTGTTGAGTAGTTTACTAGTTTCTGTGGCCATTTTTCATCTTCAAAGAACTCAGATGGGTTTGGCCTATCATTATTTGAAAGTAATTTTTGAATTCACTGCTAGCTCAAATTTCTTGTTGAAACTCTTCTGCAATGTAACAGATCTTTGTGGTGATTTTGTCCAGGTTTTCACACACAGCTAAAAAAAGAGAGACAGACGCATTCTGGTGTGAATAGATCTTTGTTTAATAATGTTGTCTATATCATCTAGAATTTAAAAAGAAATTATCTCCAAGTATTTTGACACCAACTCTTCTCTGTGAAGAGAGCAGTGTGTTTTAATGTCAGAATTTTATTCACAAAAGAAGCAAAACTTCTCTTTGTACCCACCATTGATGAGGCAGTGTCAGTACAAATGTTGACACATTTCCTTCAAGATAATACAATTTTTTAAAAGATGAAAAGCAAAACATTGTTTATATCTTAGACTTTGCTAGTTGGGGGTAACTCTTTGCTATAGACAAAAGTTTTCTAAATTCGCCAACTCCTACGAATCATATGAAATAGTATTTGTGGGTGAAAACTACTGATTTTTCAACTTACAGAAAGGAGCTATTTGTTATTTATCACCCAATTCCTTTTAGCATAATGTGACATGCTACGGACTCAAAGATTTAACATGCTGTTTGAAAGTAAAAACTTCTCCTCTTATGTTAATTGTTTGGACATTTTAATTTTTGTACTAACTGCTAGATTCTTATAAATTGTAATTTTTCTTTTCTGGGCAATAGGTTCTTCCAATACACTTTCCTCCTAGACTTTTTACACTGAATATGATCTTACTGTTTTTAGAAAAATCATTACTTTTTAATTTAAATATTCACATAAAAACAATTGTTACCATTATCTGTCAGGTGCCTATATTTAGGTGAGTGCCTTTTCAATTGTGCACAGTAGGGTAAGATGAATTGACATACCTGAATGTGTAAAATCTGATAATCACATTTGATTATAAAGAAAGATGTGTGTATGTGTGTGTCCTTTGATACACTAGGGCAGTGAAAAAGCTCAGGGTTTTAATCGTCATCACTATTCTCATCAGAATAGTAAATAGAAAATAGAACATCCCTCTTCTAAAACCTACCTCATCTTGAGAAATTGCCAGGTGAGAATACTAGATGTCTTAATAAAACAAAAGCAAAAATCAAATTTAAAAGAGAAGGGCATAAAGGAGACTAAATGAGAAAATATCACAACATGAAAGCTTTACAATATATTTCACTACTATTCTATACAATTCATAATTTGTAATACTTATAACAGCAAAGCACTATGGGAGAGTTGAGTCTAGGAACATAAGTATGACCTTCTTTTAGGAAGAAAATATCCTCTGAGTTTCTGTTATAGCAGTTGAATTTGTTGGCTCTTAAGAGTCAGTTGATGGAAAAAGAGGTTGGAGCAGGTCATTCAAGGAAGGAGAGGATGACATCACCAGTTAATTGATTGCTCCCACCTCTGAGCTTAGCAATTATCTACTGCCATTCATGTCTCAGGTCAAAAATTGAAAATTGAGTCAACCAAGTGAATGCAGCCCTACTTACTCTGAAATTCCACAGAAATATGAAAGTCTTCTATCAAAATTGCTAACAATATTGGTCATTTAAGTTCTATTTGAGCAACCCTAACATTATGCAGCATGCAAAGCTCAAAAAAATTTTTTTTCAGTCATGATCCCTCACAAAATCCCTAGCTAAAACTCCTTAAAGTTCTGCAACACCCCTGCTGAGAACCCCTTTGTAAGTCATAGAGTTAAAAAGAAATTGAATATACAAGGGTGAGGGAAAAATCTTTCCGTTATTTTGAACTGTCTTTACTTTTTACTGGCTTCTCTTATAGCTGCATATAGTGAACAAGAGGTCAGGCTCACTGAATGCCAGTGGTATAATGGATTTCTCATGATCAAACCATTTACATACAGTGGCCCTGCATTTGTAACATCTGTAGTTAAGCCCTTCAAATCTTGATTGCTCAAGGAATCCATTTATGAAATTCCTTTTTCTTTGACATAATTAGTTTTCTTTCTCTCAAAGGAATTATTCCTAATTATATGCTATTATATTTTAGTTCAGCTTTCTTTCATCTGAAAAATAATAATAAGTTCTCTTGATTCTGCATGCAACTATAGCTATAGCTTCCATGCCCGTTTTCTCCAACTGAAAAAAAAACTCTTAGTATCTTTATAACTACACTTTGTGGTTCTTAATCAACTTTCAAATGCCATTGCTAGCCAGTGCATTTTCTTACCCATGACTCAAATTATTCTTTTTATGTCATCAGTTCTTTCCCTATTGCTCAAAACAATCATCACTTCTCTTTTCTTTTCTTAATAACTTCATACTAGTGTTAGACATGATTGTCTATTCTGCTTTCTTGAAATAAGTATCTTCTGTTCTATTCTGTTGGATCATAGTCTTTCTTTCTGGCCAAGTCACTAGGTATTTATTTTCAAAGTAATTTGCTGGCTGCTTCTATTTTATCACAGAAATCTTTTTTTTTTTATTTTAGCTTCCTCATTGTCTTACTTTTGCCTTTTACTAGGAATCTCTCATCCCAAGCTTTAAATCACCTCAACAAAAACTCAGATCTTTAAAGGATGTACTGGATTGTCTATTTCCAGCTCAACAACACCACCACTCTCTTCTAAAGCTGCAAGTGATATTTCCCAGGAACCCTCAGCTGTATGGCTTTGGATTACAGTTAGCCAATGCAAGCAAAAATTAGAAGGCAGAAGTGGAAGAGAGGCCGTGTGTTCCCTAGAGGTGGGTCTAGCCACTGGTGGACTAACAGAGACAATGCAGGCTTATATAAGCAATGAACTTTGCAAATGATGATTGCAAAAGGGACTTACCAGAGAATATTGGTAACTTCAGGATCCTCTAGCAAGCCCTGGAAACTATTCTCTGCAGTGCTTCATGCTGAGACATTCAGCATCAACATCTCTGACTTCCAGATTAAATTTTGAGATACTAATGAAATCATGGACCTAATAGCACCAAAGCAGATTTCTTAAGCTAATGAAACAAACATCTTCTTTGGTACCCCAGATACATCAAACTAGTAATTCTGGTTCAATTTGAATTCCTGCCTTCCTATTATCTCTCAAAATATATGTTTATAGCAGTTTTATTGCTTCTAACTATAAAATCGATCATCAATCAGTACACTGAACTCCATCTCAACTGCAATCACCTTACTTGGGAGACATCTTGCTAATGGCTATAGATAGAATATTCCAAGACTAAGCATTTGTGTAGTCTTGTCGTATACCCTAAAATTCATTTAGGATATTACAACTGAATAAAAAGACTTTAATAATAGAGGTCTATAGAAGAAAGCACTCTAAATTTTATCAATATTCTCATCTTTAAAGTATGACAATACAGTAATTAAAAAGTACATATTTAACAATGAACTGAAGTAGTTCAGTGATACTGAGGTGAAAAGAACAACGTAAAAGGTATCTCTCAAGACTATACTATTCACACTTGAACCAAGGTGGCTAGCAATTTTTGACAGGTGGTTGCTTTAGTGCAAGAGAGGCTTCTAGCATTTCACAAAATGCTTGATAATGTGTACAATACCTACACAAGTCTTTTGCTTATAAACATTTCAACCTAAAAAAATAGTTATACCTCCATTTTTTTGAGAAATATAATGGTAAAATGGAAATATCCAAAATAATGTTTTAGTCTTTAATCACAGAAACCTAACAAGGTCATGGTGAGAAAAAAAGCAAAACAAAAAAAGAAGCACTGTGAAGAAATTGCACAGGGTGAAAGTAGCTTCTGGGCATGGAAAGGCTGTAAAGAAAGCTATGGAGTAGAAGAGATCTATATGCCTTTGCAAAAAAATATTGGAAATGGTGAGATTGGTTTGGAAGCCACCAAGATGAGCATTTTAATTTGCAAATGTACATTTGCCACTTTATCTCTCAGCTTCTCTTGGCAATTAAATTCACCTGCTTATGCCTACTACGCATTGCCAAATCGGATATTCTTTTACTGGATTAATTATTCATTGAAAAAAATTGGGACAGTATACCTACTTTGTCAGTGAAAAATGTTTAATTTTAGGCATCAAGTAGTAGTTTTCACTGTTTGTAACCTCAGCTATACCTTCACTGTGCTTATTAAAGTTCTTCCTTCTCTTTTCCCTAACTCAGCTTTTGACTGGCCAACCGTGATGACATGATCCGAGGTTTACTTATTTTTATTTATTTTTACATCCTGCAACCTCATCTTTAAAGAGTGTTTTTTCATACATGTCTTTATTTTATTACTCATCTAAAAGTACACTAGATAAAGGGGATATAAATCACAAGGTTATTACAGTCACATGGTTAAAAGATGATGGCTGTATAGTTATAATATCATTATTCAATGTTAAAGTGGATTGCAGTTCAACAATTTCAGGCATTTCCTTCTGGCTATTCTAATACACTAGAAACTAAAAAGAAATATCTATTTAATGAGTCAGTAGTCATACCATTTATTAAATCCTAACTTCTCAGTTACACCTCCTCCCTCTCATTTGATCTTTCTCTCAAACTTCAGGGATATCTGGGCAATGACCATTCTAACATTTACATGCTGAAAAGAAGTGTCGACATTACGGGGTAGAAGAATGAAGCTGGTTGATGTTTTTGAGAGACTAGTACCTCTGGGTTTCAGAACTTATCTGGTGTGGGAGATATCTGGAGGCTTTAAGTTTCTGAATAAATAAACTTAATAGGTGAAATTTTTATAGGTTCTTAGATAGACCCCAGGGTATTCTTTAAGGTTTTCAGAAATAATGTTGTTTGGGGCTTGGCATACTGTGGCAATTTGCAATATCTGGCTGAAGCTTTCATAAAAGTAACCTGCAGAATGACTTTTCAATTCTATCTGAAATTTCTTAGCCACTGAAAAGTTTTTTTTGTTTCATTTCTCTTATCCTTTTTGGTCAAGAGGCACTGTTGATCCCATGATGCTGGGACCAGGTTCATCCCTAGGAGTTTTGTCCCATGTTGCCAAGGGTAGTTACACCCCTGGGAGTTATGTCCCATGTAGGAGGAAAGGCACTGAGTTAATTTGCAGAGATTGGCCCAGAGAGAGAGAGGTCACATCTAAGCAACAAGAGAGAGGTCCTCTGGGGAGGCGACTCTTAGGCATAATTATAAGTAGGCTTAGCTTTGCCATTATAGAAATAAGCTTCATAAGGGCAAACCTCAAGTTCAAGGACTTGGCTTATTAAATTGGGAGTTTCTAATGTTTGAGAGAATACCAGGAATTCCCCAGGTGCGGAAGTTTAATAGTTTCACATTTTCTTCTCCAGTCCTTCACAGGACTTCGTAAGCAATTTTTTTTTCTTTTAATTTTCTGCTCCAAGTACCCTGGAAAGTATAGGGGTATTACAATAACTTGTACAGAATAAAAAGATCGCATTCCCTATTCTAGGTTCCATGCAATTAGATTGTTCAAATACACTGACCAAACAGGTTAAATTGGATAGTGTACAACAAAATATGTAAATTTTGAACAAAATGAACATCTCTTTCTTTGGTCTCACACAAAAGTTGCAATTTTAAAATACAGGCAATAGCATCCTTTACCCTGTATTCTGATTTACCTAAGTTCTAACCAGATCAGCTTCAATCCTATCTCTAATTGAAGTGTAATCTTTTTTTTAACTTCTTTCAATAATAGTTATAATGAAATAATGCTGCCTTTCAGAGCTGCAGAACCCTAAGTCTGAGTCTCGCTTGTCACACAGATATCCAAAGTTCCACGGAATTGCCAAGTCATACACAAAAAGCACAGCATCTCAGAATTTAGAGATAATAGTTAAAACTCAGGAGTAAAGTGACTGCTCTAAGAGCTTAGAATCTAGGAACATTTACAGTGAGCTTTATTGAATGTTCTGTACTACTTAATCATAGATTGCCAATCTCTGCCTAATTTCTATCTCCTTATAACATAGCTCTCAAATTTAAAGAGTACTTTTTACTTTAACTCTTGCTCATTGCCTTCCATTCCAACCCATATATTCAAGTTGTTGTTTCCTATGTCACATGCCAACAGAAATTTAATGACTAGTAAGTGGCCACAGAGGTAGCAGATATTCCCTTTTTACTTTTGATCTTTTTCACAAGGGTTTTAGAGCAAACAGAAAGCTGATCATGAAGTCAACTGTGGCATATGCTTCTGTACAAATGACCATATTTTTCATCCCACCTTTCAAAACATAGATATTATCCTGTGTCACAGTTTTCTTGTGTATCTGGTGTGCTTATTATTGGGAGGAATACTGCTATAGTTTATAGTAATGTACCTCTCTAGTCTTAAAAAGTTAAAGAAATCACATTTTGCTTAAGTACAAAAAGGAAAGAAGTCATTTTAACTGAGACTGTAGCTACTGGGCTGGAATAAGGTTTTGAATTGTCTTATAAACAGTGGAGTTCTTTAGAAAGTTTTACTATTGCTGACCAGAGTAAAGCAGTGAAATTTATCACTAATTGTATTAATATTGAAAAATACATATATTATATATATATCATTAAAGATGGTATATAATACTAAATAATGTTGATTGTCTGACACCTATGTTTCCTGAGTTAGCACAAGGGTGATCAAAAAATAAATCCAGAAAAACAAAACAAACAACTAAAGCATATTACATAACACAAAATTTGGGAGATAAATTTTTAGATGACAATTTTCTGTGGCTAATTTCTATGTCTCAGTAGAACATATTCTGCTTAAAGTATATATTAACATCTTTAGATAATGTTTTTAAAATAACAGGTTGAAGGACAGAGAAAACATTTCTATAAATATACATGGTTATTTGTTTTTTTCTTTAAGGGAAGTGTGAATTTTCTAAAGGTGTAATTGTCCTAGTTCAAAATAAAATTAAAAAAAGAAAAGGTTCTCTAATTTAGAAAGTGTTGCCCTATATTTTAGCATTGCCACTTATTGTTGTACACAATCATAAAAGTATTAGTAATACCTTTTTATCTGGCTGTATTTCCTGAGTCATGTTATATTTGTAACTGTTAATATCACAGCATATTATGTCATTTCTGGTGAGCTGATAAACCATATCATCAGATTTTTAATAGAGAATTCTTTAAAATCCATGAATCATATGCTTTGTATAATTTCAGTGTATACTACTTTGTAGTTTTTAAAAGTGATATCTTCAGAATCCCTGATCCAAAGCAGAAAATATGTCAACAAATATTCCCTTAAAATTTTGAGGCTATGTGTTTTTCTAATAATATCTTTGTGTTTTCCAAAATAATTCATATATTAACACACTGATGAAAAATTTGAATTAATATCTTGCAGTTTTTAAGGCAATTTCCACAATTTCCAGTTAGTTGATACAGTGTGAATTTGGTATAACAAGTTAAGAAGGTCTTAAATTCAGATTGTAATAATATGTATTACATTGTAAGCATATGGTATAAAGCGTCCTAGTTTCCATTAACATCCTTATTTTTTAGGAAAATAATTGGCATTTCATTTTTCCAGTCAAAATAGTTTAGTAAAAATGTCCTTTCTTTCTATAACGATCTTTTGATAAACTTTCAATGTCTACTTTTCACATTCAAAACACTGTTCTTATTTTCAAGGAAAAAAAAGTGAAGAAAACATTTCATGCATTTCAGAAATCCACAGTCCAATCTAAGAAACAAAGCTGTGAACCAATATTTTCTGGACTGTGTGACTGCTACAGACTGTTCAAAGCAGTAAGGGATCATGAAGAGAGAAAAGTCCAACTTTAAAAGACTGAAGGAATTACAGTCACGAATGAATGGTCCCTGGAGTGCCTCTATTTCTCCTATTTCTCTCCTCAGCACTTTCAGATGTTCTTAAGCAGTTCTATCCCTTACACAGTACCCAGCAGTCATGAATTTTCTGTGGTATTGATCCCATATTCAGGTGTGGCATGGAACCTGATTGGCAAAAGCTAGTGAGATCTTATTTATTCCGCCAAAGTGATTGACCCAGATTTGTCCAATCACAACTTCTGTCCAATTATTAGTTTGAAATCTATCTTACCTCTAGTCTACAGGGCATTCAAAGCAAATATATATATATATATATATATATATATATATATATATACACACACACACACATGTATGTACATATATGTATAAATAACAATAAAATTATAATTATATGATTATATAAATACACAATTCTGCACACATATAACTACACACGCACACACATCTGCATGTGCACAGCTGGGCTCTAAGATGCCTGGGAGGGCCTCGTCTCTCTTCTTTATCTAGTTATTTCTTTAATTCTTCATATCTGGCCTCATTTGTCGCTCCCTGAGAGATGACTTTTTTCCCTTCCTATGGACATTAGGCTGCCACTGTCCTTCCCTGAAATGATGTCCCTTACAGTGCCATAGACTTTTTCATTTCTTTTACATTTTTGCTGATGTAATTTTCCATAAATCAGTGTGCTCATTTGATTACGGTCACTCACTCACATTAGACTAACTTCTTTCCAGCCAAAAACTATTTGTTCTTTAGTTCTTTATTTGTCCTTGTTATATAACCCAACACTAAATAATAGGTGATATAAATGTATTAATGCACAAGATTATAATGAACAGATAAGAAATGAATGGACATTCAGTACACCTAATCTTCTTAAGGTAAATCTATAGTTTTTTGTTCCATTCTGATCTCTGATCATTTTTCTGAATAATAAATCTTTCAAACTTCCTTTACTTTTATTTTTATTCCACATTGTTGATGATTACTAAGGATGTGACTACTACCTATTGCAAGTCATTACCCGTAATGTTTATTCAAAGCAGTACTGAAAGGATTGTATTTACTTGAATGAGGCTGACCTAAAATATTTACACTCTAGATTAGGCGTTACTCCATTGACTAGTATATGATATTATATTTAGTGATTATTGTGATATTTTAATCCACCATGCTTATTTGCCTTAGAGCACACGATTCATTATGCATAGTCATGATATTCTAGGACTTGCTTTTTTAATAAACAATTTAAAGGACTAATTGCAAAGAATGAGTTAATTATTTGCAATTATAACAATAATATATTTTATAATATGATGAAAAAGGCATATTTTTATCAGTCAGAACACTCTAGCTAAACTTCACTCTTTCTAAGACAGCTGTGGAGAACTTCTAAGTTCAATGTTAAAAATGTCCAAAGCCCAATCAACCTGTGGGGAAAGCATCACAGTAATTGAAGAGTATGTGCAAAAGAGCTCTTTCCCTGACCCCTCTCTGCCTACAGGGATAGTCCCATATATGGGATAATTGGCTCTTGCCCCTAGGTTAAAAACAAGAACTGTTTTGGTATAGCTGTTCGCGTGTTTCTTGAGGTCAGAGCAGAAACAGAACTGGGTTTAATGAAACTCTTGCCAGCTTCCTCCTGCATTTGTAAATATAATCACTTTCCACAAATGGCAAGATATTTGAAGGAAACAAGGGTGGGAAAAAGAAAAAAAGCTACCTATATGGGTTCTTAGAAAAAATTTAGGATATTCAAACCAGTAAACAAAAATAGGTTGCTTGATCTATCAAAGAAAGAAGTCTTAGAAATGTGGGCAGTTACATGACTACTCAAATAATAAAGAAAAAATGAAGAACTCGAATATCAGAGAAGAGACACTTACGATAGAACCAGAAGATCCAGCAGAATGTTCCTAGGGCAGAAAAAGAGAGGGCAAAAGGGTATAGATGAACAAACACACATACTATTAAAAATAGAACACTTCCATGAACTTAAAAGACATACAATCTTTAAACCTAAAGAGTCCACTAAGAGTAATAGCTGAATAAAGGAAAGTTACAGCTTCTAGATACAGCTCAGAGAAACTTCACCTCGCTGAATATAAAGACTAATACCTTCTTCAAAGAAGGAGAAAATAATGAAAGTGAACCTTTAAAAATGTGACTCAAACTCTTGTGGATACATGGAGGTAATGGACAATCATGGACATGAGGGAAAATAGTCTTTATGCTAGAATTTTTTCCAAAAATAAGGCAAAAAATTGGCCAGACAAAATTTCTTTTTTGTGGAATACACCACTCTAAATCGTTCTGAAATGAAATATATTTTCATAATCTTAGTCGATAAATGCATTTTTTGTTTGTATAAACTTTAAGAATCACAGTTTAGAAGATGCACAAGAGATTTTGCATTATTTAGAGTGTCAAACTTTTTGACAACTAAATGTACCCACCCACAATGCCTAGAGGTGTGGGGAAGTGATGATTTGGCAGTAGGTAGACGTGGGTAGTGTTATAAAAGCCTTTAATATGTCAACTGTCATTATGGGAATCCAAATATTGCCTAAAATTAAAACAACATTGGGCGGGCCACGGTGGCTCAACAGGCAAGAATGCTTGCCTGCAATGCCAGAGGACCCGGGTTCAATTCCCGGTGCCTGCCCATGTTAAAAAAAAAAAAAAAAACATCAATGTGTTACTTAGATTCAGTTGTCAACTTGGCCAGGTAAGCATACCTAGTCTTGTTGCTGCAGACATAAGCCAATGGTACCTGAACCTCATCTGTTCCTAATTACATCTGCAGTCAGCTAGGAGGTGTGTCTGCTGCAATGAGTGACGTTTGACTCAATTGGCTGGTGCTGAAATGAGAGAACACAACGTAACACAGCCTAAGCAGCTCGGCATTCCTCATCTCAGCACTTGCAGCTCAGCCCAGGCCTTTGGAGATGCAGAAAGAAGTTACCCCGGGGAAAGTTGTTGGAACCCAGGGGCCTGGAGAGAAGACCAGCAGAGACCATCCTGTGCCTTCCACGTAAGAAAGAACCTCAGTGGAAAGTTAGCTGCCTTTCCTCTGAAGAACCAACAAAAATAAATCCCCTTTTATTAAAAGCCAATCCGTCTCTGGTGTGTTGCATTCCGGCAGCTAGCAAAC
>PVIY010042506.1:0-20934 GCA_004026745.1 Myrmecophaga tridactyla
ACAGGAGAGGGAGAGGACCTTCCCAGAAGTCCCGGGCCAGGGCCTAAGCCTCAGCCCAAGGAGAAGCCACATGTGGCCAGTCTACTGGGCAGGGTGGAGGGCTCTGGAAGCAGAGTCGGGGGCCATGGGCTGGGTGGCAGAGCAGTGCTGAGCCAGGAGCCCATCCTCAGTGGTGCAGCAGAGGCCCACGCAGGAATGGGCTGACAGGAAGAGCTGTTCCTGGACAACGGCCATGGATTGTTTTGCCCGGTGCACTCTGACCAATTCCTGAGACACTGGGGTTTCGAAGAGATAAGAAGTTTATTACTAAGCCCATGACAGGAGATCAGATGGCCTATCGGCCCAAACTCTGTCTCCCCACGCAGCAGTAACTCTGATAGTTTTATTAGAGAAAACTAGTGTTTAGGTTAATGAGCACAGTGGCCCCAGGTGCTGTAATGAGAGGTGATCAGATTATTGAGCACGCACAGATTGATTCCATGCCTGGTCACATATCTAAGAAAATGGCGGCCTTCCTGTGATGATGGCCATGTCCTTGGCTAGGGAGGTCAGGAATGTATGGCAGAGTCTCATGGAGAGCAATTAATCCACCAGTCTCCTTGGGCAAGATTTATCGTGCTGAGACACCGCAAGGAGATCATAATTAGTGATGAGCGAGTACGAGGAAGGTGATCCCAAACATTAATCTTCTGGTCCCGACCTCATCCTCCACTGCATGCTGGCCCTCACGTCCTGGCCCGGCTCTTCCCATTGGTTTGCACAATCCTCCGTACATTGGTTTCCTCCTAGCATTACTCATCTCCCCATGACTCAACTTTCACATGGCGTGGGACTCCCTCACATCCCTAGACAGTGAACAGGTCACCCTTATTGTGCTGGTTTGCATCTGTTGTGGACCCCAGGAAAGCCATCCTCTTTACTTCTCATTCAATATTGCTGGGTGTGATTTTTTATTGTTTCCATGGAGATGTGTCTCCACCCATTCAAGGTGGGGTTACTTACTGGAGCTCTTTAAGAGGGAACCATTTTGGAAAGCGTTTAGGGCCATCAGAGCCCACATAGCCAGAGACCTTGGAGATGCAGAAGGAAAATGCCCCCTGGGAAGCCTTATGAAAGAAGCAGCCAGGAGAGAAAGCTAGCAGACGTCGCCATGTGCTTTTCCAGCTGACAGAGGTGTTCTGGACCCATCAGCCTTTCTTGAATCAAGGTGTCTTTCCCTGGATGCCTTAGTTTGGACATTTTCACGACCTTAAAACTGTAAACTTACAACTTAATAAATTCCCCTTTTAAAAAGCCATTCTATTTCTGGTATATTGCATTCTAGAAGCTTGCAAACTGAAACTTTCCTTTCTTATTTTTTTTAGGGATTCTGATTGTTTGATCTTACATATCTGAAAATCAGTTCTTTTGGGATGGAACTCCACATGCCTTCCGTGTCCCTCCGGTAGCCAGCTTGGGGTTGCTTCCTGCTCAGATGCCCAGAAGTGGCCCAGGTCTGTGCTCCTGGCTACAGCATCCTCAGGCCATGGTCCCTGGACACACAGTGATTCCTGGGCTGCATCTGGGTTGGATGTCTGTAGCCAGGCCAGGGCATAGCAATACGTTGGCCCTGGGTGTGGAATCCTGGTTTGAGTTTCCCCCACACTCCTCCAGTGCTTTTTACCAGTTGATGATGGTGAAGAGAAGAAACCAGTTTCACACACACACATACACACAGTGGTGACTGAATCAAACATGCAGCCATCGGCTCAGAACTCACAATCCTGATGCAAATTATAAATGCTAAAGCCTAGGGCCAAGATGGTCTCCTGATTAGGCTGTGCTGGCACTACAGGCTGGGAAGGCAGGTAGAGCAGCTGCTGCTCCATCCCCATGGGGGCTGAGGACCCCTGAGGGGTCCAAGCAGGAGAGCAGTAGCACCAGACTTTCACCTTGGAAAGACTGGTCTGTGAACATGGGCTCATACCTGCCCCCACCTGAAGTGCTGGAGCAGAAGAGGGCCTGCCCCACAGCTCAGGTCATTTGCCAAGCAGAGTTGGCCATGACATGGGGTTGGAGTAGAGGTTCCCTGAAGTACCCCCTGCCCCCAGGGCCCTCGGCTCCTTGTGTAGTTGGGTTTGGCCTTCCAATTCTCAAGGCACATCCTCATCTGCCCTCAGCTGGCCAGTCCATCCTCTCTGCATAGTGTCTACCTTTCAGTGGTGTTGGGAAGATGCAGGGCAGGTGAATCACAGCCCCACAAAGATGCAGTGTCCCATGAATACATTACCTTATATGGGAAAAGAGACTTTGCAGCTGGGATTGGGTTGGGCTGTCGAGATGGGAAATCACTCTGGGGTCTCTGTGTGGACTGCAAATGCTTCATAAGTGTCCTAATGGGAGGCAGGCCAGGGGAGGCAGAGCAGGGAGGCTGGGAGATGCTGGCCACAAAGATCAGAGTGAAGCTGCCACAAGCCAAGGAAAGCTGGAAGAGGCCAGAAACAGATGCTCCTGTTAAGCCTCTGCAGGGAGCCTGGCCCTGCTGATGGCGTCTGGTTTCAGCTGAATTCAGACTCAGAGTATAAACACAGGTTGTTTTCAGCCACCAAGTTTGTAGTGATTTGTTAAGCAATCTTAGGAAATTAAGACAAGAGTGTCCACTGGGCACTTGACCTGTGGGAATTAGCCCAGTGAGACAAGTGAGTAAATGAACCAGCCATCCCCAGAGCTTCTGAGTGCTTAGCCAGCCAAGGTGCAGTGTGGAGGACATCCGTGACCAACAGTCCATGCTGAGTGGCCCTCGTGGCGGCATGCCTGGACTTTTTAGAGGCTCCACTCCCACAGAAAATGGTTGCTAACAGACATGGACAAGTGGGAAAAAGTCACAGAAAAATGCTTGGTGCTGGAGAAAATGTTGCCATCTCTCTAGCTTCATTCTTCTTGGGGGTCTCGCTTCCCAGAACAGCCTGGTCTCGCATACCCCTTGCCCTGCAGAAGTGAAGGTTGTGATGAGCTTCTCGGGTGGTCTCTGCAGGATACTTCATTAGTTCACACATTTCTAGGCCCTGTGGGTGAAGCCATCTGCTTGAGGGAGTGAGGGCGGCTGGATTAGCTCAGCAGCCACCAGGCACCTTCCTCTTCGAGGAGTGGCTGCACTTCCAGCATTGTCCAGGAAGCCCGGAGCCACCCCCTCTCCAGAGTGTCCAGCAGGCCATGTGTGAGCTTTCGGGAAAGTCCCTGGGACAGCAGCAGGATCTCTGCCTGCTGCCTGGAAGCAGAGGGGCTCGGTTCTGTATCCGAGGCAGCCACGTAAGCCCCAAGCCAGAAGACTTGATCTTAGCGCATTCAACCAAAGGGATGAGAGGAGACTCCTCAGCAGCTCAGCTCAGATGACTGAGATGCTGTGATTCTGCACATGTGCCCCTACATGGTGCTACTGGTTGCCCTGGATCACCCGTCCATTTATCCCTTAGGTTCCTCAGGCGACAAACCAGTGGGGGATTTGCCTCACCTCCCAAGATGCCCCTCATCATGTCTGGCTCCAGGGCCACATCTCACACTCAGAACTTTTGATTGCCCCACACAGTCTGTAATTTTTAAAACTGTTTTGAATGCCTTTTGGCAAACCGAGTGCATGCTAATATGCCTCAGCAATTTCCCTACCTGTGCCCACTGTGTTGATTTATTATCTGGATCTCAGAGATGGTTGAGTCAAAAACATCAAAATGATGATTTCTCTGTGAAAGAAGGTGGGAGCAAGAACAATTCAGCTACCACCTATAAACTGCCTTTAAATGACCGTCAGCGTGTGGGAGGCCATTATTTGCTGGTCTCTGACAACCATTAGATGGTCTTGGACTTGATGTGTGATAGCTTATTTTAAAGACATACCTAGGCTTATTTTTATGTTGCTCCATTTTGAAAATTGTTTGTACTTACTTAAAAAAAAAGTCTCAAGATGTCTGTAAAGTCCTCTGTCTGGCAGTGTGTGTTTGTGGAATAATCTGATCTGAAGAGCAAACTTGATTAAATTCGGTCACAAAAGGCAATCTTTATAGCTGAAAGGGACTTGAGAGAGCATCTGGGTCCCCAGTTTTCCTTTTGAAAGATCTGAGGGATGGAAAAGAAATTTGAGCACAACTGAAGTGACTGAAGCCTCAGAGCTTTTCCTTTACTAATATTTCCCTTTAAAATTCATTAGAAACAACAAGCTCCCTTCCAGAAATTGCCACCCCCACCACCCCCTGCTGAGAGGGTATTTCTAGGAATGCTGGGGCTCTGGCCTGATGGGAGGTGCCTGTGTTGTATGCAAATGAGCACAGTCCTGGCTTGTGGGAGGTGCCTGCATGTATGCAGATGAGCACAGTCCTGACTTGTAGGAGGTGCCTGCATTGTATGCAGATGAGCACGGCCCTGACTTGTGGGAGGTGCCTGCGTTGTATGTAGATGATGTACTTGCAGTTATTTGTGATTGGAGATGACTCAGGGGCAATCGGTTGTGATTGGAAGTGCCTGCATTGTGTACAAATGAAGCAGTGCCCTAACTTGTGGTAGAAGGTGCCTACATTATGTGCAAAGAACACACATTCCATTGTTTGTGAAGATAGACAGAAAAGGATGACAGCAAGGGACTCCAGCTCCAAAGGTCAGCTGAGTGACAGAAGAGTGAGGCAAGATGGGGACAACAGGAAAGCCCAGAGAGCTACAGCCAGAGTTAGAGCCTTGCCAGGAGAACCCAGAGCTTTCCCAGACGCTGTCACTGCTTGAAGACTCAGAACCCACAATGAGCGCCCGATTTCTGTGGCTATGAAATGCTCACAGTCATGAAATATGCTATCAATTTAACAATAGCTTTCGTTGGAGGGATTACTAGAGTGGAGGTATTAGATGGAAGGAACTAAAATGTAGACATTAATAATAATTTAAAAACCAAGATTAGCTTTTAACATCCTTTTTTAGTATCACAAAGTTTGAGTCGAAGCTTTTTTTTAATACAATTGAAAGGCTCTTCTGGGTTTCCTTTTTTGCATGAATAGTTAACCCCATGTGAAAGGCCAGATGATGGTGTGGCCTCTTTCCATCTTTACATTCACTTCCTTTTGGCTCTTGGGTTCTATTCTAGGAGCTGAAGCTATGGCAGTGAGTGGAACAGTTAAATTCCCTTCTTTCATGGAGCTGAGATTCTGGGTCGGAGGAAGAGAGAGAGATTGTAAACATGCATGCACATACATGTAAACACATGAATGCACATATATGCACACATACGCATATAATCTATCAAAAGGTTTAAAGTTCCATGGAGAAAAGTGACAAAGAGTGACAAAGAGGACAACTGGGGCAAAGATGATGGAGAGAGAGGAGAGTGGCTGCTTTATAGGAAATGCTCACTAATTAGTGACATTTGAGACCAGATCTGAAGGAAGAGGCCGTGGGAGGGGGCCAGGCATGTGTAAGGAAAGAGCACACTGGTCAAAGGGCAGAGCAGGGCAAAGCCCCTGAAGTAGTGTCCTCAGTGATACGGGAGTAGCATCCAGGAGGCAAGTGAGTGGGGGAAGGGAATGTATTGGGTGCTGGGTCAGAGGTCAAGGCTGCCATATTAGCGGGGGTGGGGTGGGGGGGTTGTGAGTTACTGTGATTGTATCTCCCAGTGAGCTGGGGCAGGGGAGGTGAAGACGGGAAGGCTGTGATGTGCAAGGCTGGTTCGAACTGCTCTGAGGAAAGACGGGCAGAGGCGGGAGATCAGTTAGGAGGTAACCCCAAGAATTGTGGTGGGAGGTATGTGCTGTAGGGTGGTCGGGGTTCTGAGAAGGCGGCAAGTCAGGATCTGGTGAGAAGACTGTTGGTGGGTGGGATAGATGGGTGTGAGGACAGAAAGGAGCCAAGAATGACCTCAAGGCTTGGGGCTGGTCCTGCTGTAGGGATGGGCCTGGGTGGACAGAGGGCGGAACCGGGTTAGTCTCCAAGCACTCAGGACACACTGTGGCAGCTGGACCATTTAAGCTCTGAGGCATTCTTGAGGCATCATCTATAGTTCCTATGTGGTCAAACCTTCCCCCCCCTTAAATTATGCGTTGCTGAAGCTGACCTGCTCCTCTTGGAACCCAGCTGCAAGACTTGGACAAATGATGTTCAAGCCTCTACCAACCTCTCCTAGTTCCTGAATTCTATCATCCACTCCAAGAGACTGAGAAACACTTACCGCTTTTGGCTGAATTGAGTGTCACTCGGCAGGCCTTCATCTGGGTGCACAGAAACTTTTCAAAGCTGCTTCAGAGTCAGTGTTTTCTAAGACAACTTAAGCAGCAATTAGCCATCCAAAGTTCTAAGTTAAAATCCAGTGCAATGGAGAAGACAACTGGGTGAATGCATAACCCCTCCAGACACTCACACGCACGCACGCACGCACACATACTCACACTTAGGGAAGAAGGCCATCAGAATCCTGACTGCTTGGTATAGAGCAGTTGAATCTGTGGAGGATAATTCACTTTTTGACAGTTGAAGTAGAACTATGGTGTCTGGGAAGAACCAGCATTCTGGGAAAGGATCTTAAAAAGGAGAGCTCAGATAGCCCCACCTGCGTATTTTATAAACCAGACCACTGAGGGTCTATGAGTTTAAATAACTCACCCAAGGTCATGTGATAGGGAGATGACAAAGCTGGGCTGGGACTCGGGTCCTGTCTCTGTGTCCATTGCTCCAGAAAGGAGCCTGGGGCTTCTTTCCCGCTGCTCTGCCTGTCCTCGTGTAGAGCTTCCAGGGATCCCAAACCCCTTGTGGTCAAGAACCCTGGACGCTTTCCAAAGACTCGCACACGAATCCCATGAGAAGGAGAAAAGCTTATTCGGACAAGACAGCTTGGAGCACGGGCCTGAGGACCCCGGGGAGCTTTCCATCCACCTCCCCCACAGGCTGGTTCCCCTCTCTTGGGCGTCCCACTGACCCCCTGGACTTGCGCATCAAAACAGGGAAGGGGCAGCCAGAGATGCCAAACAGAGGACAAATGTATTGGGAAATTCTGGCATGAGCAGGAAGTTGAAAGGGGAAAACATTGGGCAGAAACAGGAGTGGAGCCTTTTCTGGGGCTCAGGCACCCTATTTCATGTACTCCAGCGTTTGGGTGTGAGGGTGCCACGGGAGCGGGAAGACGGATGTAGAGAAGCACAGTGCTGTGGTGCCAGAAGGCTTGAGCGCATCAGCAAAGGAAAGACTCTTTGAGGTTTCCTGGAATCTCATAGGAATCGTCCCTTTTCCCAAGCTGCACTTCGCTGTTGCCTTGAGAGCTTCCAGGGGAAATCTGAACACATCCCTGCACCAGGGCAGCTCACAGTTGTCTTCCTGGTAATATACATCTTTTTTTCTATTTGTGCCCATGCTCTGTCTCCCAGCTCGTGTAAACTTTCTCAGTTGCTGTGTTCTGAAATCCTAGCGACAAGCCATGGTGATTGTCAAGACAAGTGATAAATGGGCTTGTCAGGCTACCGTGTTATTCATAAATCAGCACTCAATAGCTCTGTCTGGGCTATGAATATCTCAGGTCTCTTTCATCCTGGGGAGCTATGTCAATGGTTTGTGTGCTTGCCTGACCTCTTCCCAGGGATTCCAGGCAGTCAGGGCCCCGTCCGAGCCATGGAATGCTGCGGCGTCCATTCCTCCCCACTGTCCACCATGGATGTTCAGTTTGTCTCAGCAGTTCATGTCTGTCTGGGGCCCATGGGAGATCTTTTTCCCTGCACAGTGAGGTCCAGGGGGAGTATAGCACCAGACACACGGGCATGGAGTAATACAGATCAAAAGCAGGGGGCTGAGGCACTCAAATGACCAATCCCTGGACACCAGGGTTTCAAAGAGAGAAAGTGGATTGCTGGGCACAAAGCAGATCAGATGGCCTCATGGCCTAAAAATCTGTCTCCCAAAAATGCAGTAACTCTGATAGTTTTACAGTATCAAAAGATAGCCAGGTTTTAGGATAAAGAGCACAGTAGCTCCAGATGATGCAGTTAGAGGTGAAATAATAATTGGGCATGTGCAGTTGGGTCCCATGTTAAGTCACAGAAGGCATGTAAGAAAATGATGGCCTTAATATAGTGATGGGTGTGATTTTTAGTATTATAATGAAGTATTGGCTACTTATAGATTAAAATCTAAGCTGCTGCACATGTCAGGCAGGCCCACTGTGGTTAGATCCAGTCTCAGTTATCAGGATGGCTTTGGACATGGGGTGGGTTAGTGCTGGGCTGACCCAAGACCTTTCATTAATAAACATTAAGAGCTGTCTTTAGTGATCATAAGACTCTAAAGTGAGAAAAAAAAAAAAAAAACCTCCTAGTGAGGGTTAGTCATAAGGTTTTTACAATCAGAAAGGCGCAAGATAAAGATCATTATCAGAGACCAAGGCAGCTGGACCGACAGTTCAGAGGTTTCAGGTATTTCCGTCTGTCAACTCTAATACACCAGAAACTAAAGCACAATATCTATCTAATGATTCAGTAACTATCATCATCCCTCAAATGCTAACTTCTGGGTTACAGGAGGGCTCACTGCAGAATTCCCCAAAGGCCATGTGAGCTCCTGCTCCTAGCATGTGGGGGTCCCGAAACCCTCTTCAAGGGGTCGCCTTACAGAAGCAAATGGACCCCAAGCCTTTATTCAAAGTCATCAGGATGTTTTCTTTTCTTATGTAAATTTGAACATTGACTAAAAGGCTTTTGCAAAAGAAATTTTGTTGTGCTTGTAAGCTGTCAGACCTTCTTTCTGCTGTTTTTCCCCCTCTTTGGGCAGCTGCTCTTTTTCCTCCCCTGCCCTGCAGGTCCCCTGACGCTTCCTGGTTCTTGGAGGCCCCTGTGCCCAGGTCTCTAGCACCTTCCACGAGCCCAGACCCTGGATGGACTCCCCAAGGCATCTGTCTTCTCTGCCCCCTTCAGCTCATTTCTTCAAATGTCCTTTGTGAAAAGCTCAAACACACAGACTACAGTGTAGCAGGCCCCCAGACTCCAGCGCCCCGCGCTTGGCAAAGGCGCTGGGGAAGGGGGGTCTGCCCCAGCAGGACCCAGCGCTCCTCACCATGCCCCAGCGTCACCCCATCAGCACGACTCAGCTGTCTGAACTCAGGCGGCCTGCCCAGGGTGAGATGAACTGTGAGGGGACAGCAGGCTCCTCTGTTGTTTGAACACAAGATTTGCTCGTGAGCTGCACTTGCCCATCTGGTTCGCTGGTTCGCTTTAAATACTTCGGGTCCATCGAATGCCAAGAAGACTGGGTTTTGTCAACTCTCTAGTGGGTAGATAGCCATGGAAACACTACATGTCATTTCATTTCATTGTGAGATTCCCTCTTCCTTCCCCACAGAGCGGAGAGGCAGAAGCCAGCCCGCTCACGGGCATCATGGCCAACACACAACCCAGTGCACACAAATCAGCAGTGGGTTCTGCAGAGTTGTTGGGTTGGAGTCACCACAAAAAGTGTCATTGATGCCTCATGAAGTTTCTCCACATACCCCAAAATTCCACCCTATAGGTACTTGAGGATAAAGAGGTGTAACATTGCATGAGTTCCCAGTTTCTTCAGCCACACATTTGCCATTGCAAGCACACCTGTTTTATAATGTAAGAAAAATTATTGTACCCACATTTGCTAATTTCATCCTTAGATAAACCAGGTGACTTGGGTGGGACAGGCCATCTGCAGGTGCAAAGTGAGAGGCTCGGAGAGGACATGTAAACGAGTCTATAGAACTCGAACTCGCTGCTCAGTGATAATGGGACCCAAGCTCAGCCTTCTCTCCACATGCACACCTCAGTGCCAAGCAAATTGGAATGTAAAGCTCCCAATTTTAATAAGCATTGACCTTTAAGTCTCTCTTCTTATTGGAAAAATGCATGCATACACACACATGCATGTAACTACCGCAATAAATATAAAAGTAAATTGTTCCTCTTTGAGGAACAATTGTAACCCAAACATCTTAATCATGTTACCAATTAAGTGAGAATAATCATAGATACAGAAAGCACATTTCACTCACTCACTAGAAAACCAAATGTCTTTTTTTCCGAAGACATCTCCATTGGTTGCCAGTTAGGAAAACGGTTCACCGATGCATTCCTTCATGCCGTGTCGCCATCTGTAAGGAGCACAAGTGGACCATAATTAAACTCCATAAGCCTCTGGGAGTGCTGCTCATCCCAACAGTGCCAGTTTGGGGAGCCAGCACTCACCCTGGCATTTGCCTGCCCAAAGAACAGTCTGCCAGGAAGGCACCATTCATTCCACTTTCCACCTAACTAGAAAATCAACAAATACTCCCTGCCGGGGAATTTGGAAAATACAGAAAGGTCTTCCCTGATCCCACCAGCTGGGAATGATCACCATTAAACTTTTTGTCTACTTCCTCCCAGTCTTTTGAAAGTCTTTTTATGATTCCACGTTTTGAATATCTCCATTAAGACCCCGACTTCATTCAAAAAGATAAACTCATAAAATTGGGATTGGACATTCAGAGTCTCCTCATGAGTGGGTGAAGGGGTCAGCGGCTGCAGAAAGCATTTCCCTGCACGAGGAGGGCCTGGAAGCTTCTCGGGGCTGGCAGGGGCTGGCATTGCACTCGTGCCTCAAAGGAAGCTGCTGGCTTCAGCCCACGCCTCTTCCAGCCTCTCACCGGCTCTGTGTGCCACTGCACCTGTGAAGGGGACCCTGTGCTTGCACACGTTAAACTCCACGACAGGAGGGCCATCTACATGTCACCTGCTTCTCTGAAGGACGGAACTGCACCTCCTAATGTCATCTTCATGGTTTGTCTTCAACTGCTCCATCCAGCGTTTCCCCTGAAGAAATGTGCCTACCAGTCTGCTGAAGCCGGCCTGCAGGCCAGGCAGTCCACAGCTCGAGAGGAGGGCATTCCTAGTTTCATGTGAACACACTTTTGTGGGAAAAATATTCCTTCTGAATTTCATATATTCCCAAGTGTGCTGACAAACACAGCCAGTGGGAAGCACAGGGTGTGAAACTCACACCCTGCACTCAGATTTCTAAAATAGAGATGGCTTCTTTATTTCTTTGTGGCTAAACCAAACTCCCTCAACAGCCCCTGATACTGCTGATGGCAGAGGAAACTTAAATTGGCTGACTCATTGTAAGCCAGAGTCTTCCCACAGCTGTATTCCGGGGTGTGTGCTCCCGGAGTCCTCTGTAGCCCTCCTCCCAGGACCTGTGCTCAAGGCCATCCTCCAATGCTGCGTGCTCCCAAAGACCACCCTAGGCCATCCCCCAAGGACACGTGCCCCAGAGTCTTCCCAGAGTCCTCCCAAGGCCATTCCCCAGGGATCCGTGCTCCAAGAGCCTTCCTGCAGCAGTCCTCCCGCAGCCACCCTCCCAGGAGCCGTGCTCCTATCTTCCACCCAATGGGTGTTCTCCAAGGTGTTGGTAGTTTTGGGGAATGTCCAGCAAAGCAAGTCTCATTGCCAACCCAATGGGGGGCTAAATGTGATCAGAATTGTCACACGTACTTAACCTACAAGCCCCCCACAAACCCCAAGGCTGGCATAGAATCATCTTTCCTCGACCTGGATCCCTGACCAGGTGGTGTGTGAGGAGGGAGAAGGCGTGGGGGGTGAGCCCTTCAGCTCCCTAGGGATCAACAAGCATTTCACATGAAGAGAAGGGATTGCCTCCGACAACTTCCAAAAGAGAGGAAGCGCTGCCCCACCCGGGAGAAATATCTAATGCGAAAGCCTGGAGATTCAGGACCTGTCAAATTTTTATGCTTCCTTTATCCTATTCTAAACATTGGTGTTGGACGGGGTGATAAAGCCCCACTCCTATTTGATCTCATCCTTTGTAAAATCAAGACCAGCCCAGTGATTTCTGGCCCCCTTTTACGTTTTCAGTAAATGATCACACAGTGGCATGGCCGCCCTGCCGTGAGGCGACACCTGAGCACCCAAACCTGTCGTCAGACACAGGGAGTGAAGCGCCACTGCTGTTTAAAATGCCCTTGAGGTGTAAACCTCCCTGGCAATGTGGGACAGAAATCCTAGAATGAGCTGGGACTCAGCATCAAGGGATTGAGAAAACCTTCTCGACCTAAAGGGGGAAGTGAGAAATGAGACAAAATAAAGTGTCAGTGGCTGAGAGATTTCAAACCGAGTCAGGAGGTTATTCTTATGCATTACATAGACATCCCTTTTTAGCTTAAGGTATGATGGAGAGGCCAGAAGGAAGCACCTGAAACTGTAGAGCTGTGTTCCAGTAGCCATGCTTCTTGAAGATGATCGTATAACGATATAGCTTTCACAATGTGACTGTGTGATTGTGAAAGCCTTGTGTCTGATGTGCCTTTTATCTATGGTATGGACAGATGGGTAAAAAATATGGATTAAAAATAAAGAAATATTGGGGGGGAAATATTAAAAAAATTGAGTAGATTGAAATACTGGTGATCAAGGAAAGTAGTAAGGCGTATAGAAAAAAAATAGGGAGAACAAAGGTTAAAATATTTGGGTAGATGGAAATACTAGTGGTCAATGAGAGGAATGGGTATGGTATGTATGAGTTTTTTCTTTTTATTTCTTTTTCTGGAATGATGCAAATGTTCTAAAAAATGATCATGGTAATGACTATAATACTATGTGATGATATTGTGAGTCATTGATTACACACCATGTATGGAATGTTTGCATGTTAAGAATGTTTGTGTTTGTAGGTTGTTTTGGTTTGTCAATAAAAATGTAAAAATTTTTTAAAAGTGCCCTTGAATTCTGTTTCTATTTCTTTATTTTTATCATGATCTCAGCTATTTAAAAACTGTGTTTCCTCTTGGATTACTCTAGAAAAAAACCCTTGTCAAATGAAGCATAGAAGTACTTGAGTCCTTTATCTTCAGAGCCTTGATTTCTCAAAAGGCACCAGAAGCCAACATTAGCCAGGAATATTATTCCCTGCAGGACGGCCAAGCTGCTTTAACAATAGATGTAGCCCATAGAGTGATCTGTCCTTTCCTTCTGGGAAAATAAAGTGCTTTGTCTGATTGCTGTACCTGGGTCATGACGTCCATGGCACCAACTTTGTCAATAAGTCCTTTTGCTATGCTGTGTCTCCATCAGGACTTCATCTGTGACAACAGTGCTGGGTGCGTGTAACCTTCTGGTGAGGTCCCTGTCATCCGGGAGCATTGGCTCCTCCGTGGCGAGTCCAGGCCTCAGCAAGGCACCGTGAGATGGCGTACCTGCAGGATGGGCTCCAAGGCCCAGGGAGGAGTGAGAACCCGCCAGGGGATCCCACGCATTCCGACCCCCAGAGCCAGGGAGACCACCAGGAGGCATCCTTTGTCTCGGCCTCTGGTTTCTACTCCAGCCTGAAGGGACTCATCCAAAGGCATGCTGGTGGCCCCAGATGGTTTCCATATGTCCTTTTCTTCCAGTTCTGTTTCCCTCAATTCTTCAAAGTGAATTAATTTTGACCTGAGACAAGGAACAAAAGCGACAGGTAGGAAATAGTCACACTAGGTAATTCCCTGAATTGTATTCCCACAACAGAAGGCGAACCCAACTCACTAATTTTAGAAAATGTATAGTTGAATGAGTGGATGGTTGGATGGATGAATGGATGGATGGATGGATGGATGGATGGATGGATGGATGGATGCTTGCATGATGATAGCCACAAAATTTGATGTTGCCAGTATATCTATTATATTTTGCTTAAGATGGGCAAAATAAACTTAAGTTTATAGATCATGGATCCATTGACAGAAATTTAAGGCCAAGGATTATTTTTTTACTCTTTTATAGAGAATAAAAGAGTAAAATTTTATTGCCAAATTCCACAATCACTCCTGTAATGATAAATTAAGGTCCAACTTTACTAAGTTCTGAAAATATGCCATTATATACACAGGTATTTAAAATAATATGTAAAGCTCTGGATTAGATGATCAATATTTAATTTTTAAAAAGTCTGATTTTTCTATAATGAAGTAGGAATTGTAGTTTGAATATAATTACGTGTGCATTTGTACATGTGTGTTTCTCTAGTCCTCTCACACACACACAAAACTAAAGTCATCATGTTCTATTTAATTCTTTGTAGAGTACAAAATATAATCAGCCAACATCCACTCCAATCTCACATACTAGAGTCACTTACTTTCAGAAAGATGCCATTTTTTGCTGCCACTTTAAGTTTGGCCACCTACTGGGAATGCCTACCAAATAAAACTCTGGCCTTTTCTTAAGCTGGAGACCATAAAATTTATAGAGGACAAAGAAGGTGGCATTTTTGAGGAACTGGAGTGAACTATCTATCATTGTTAGAATTCTTTAAAATGTAAACAGGCTAGGATCATGAAACAAAGATTAGCTTTTGGAGCAGAATATTCCCACACCTAAAAGCAAAATAAACCAGCCCAAAGTACACAAACATAAGTCCCGGCATCACCAAGGAGGCACTAAGAGATTTCTTATCCTGCAGCAGATCAGAACAGAAATAGACCAGTGACAGCGTCTCTGCAGTCAGGGCAGCTCTCCAAGGGCTGAGCTGTGGGTGACCATGGGAACTCAGGTTCCTGTGAAGAAAGAGGCAGCACGGAGACCTGAGCTCTCTGCACAATGCAAGTATTTTTACCCTGACTAATGAAGTCATTTCTTCCAAATTACATCAAGAAGAAATGTCCACTTTCTCGGACATTCCGAGGAGAAAAATAAATGAAGGATGTGATATGTTTGACTGTTTTGAGCTGCCTTTTAAAACTCTTGATTTGACTCTTAAAGTCAGTTGTAGTAGTTAAATGGACCATATGCTTAGATGCAGGCTGGGTTAACTGAGAACTTTTTAAAAAGAGGACAAAACAATGAGTCTCTACTAGGACTCTCCACCAGTAGAACCTGGCTGGTGTGAGCTTGACTGAAGGTCAAAGTCTATGACATATATAGACTTGCTACTCCACTTACTGGCTTTGTAAAAAGCAGCATCTCAAGCACAAGACCATTTCACTGGGAATGTGACCATTTCCTTTTCTAAGCCTGGTCTTTATAGAAATCTGGGTTGTGAATCCAAGCCTCCCCGTGTGTACTGGGAAGGGACTCAGAGATTTTGAAACCACTGGTGCTGCTTGAGAGCTTTGGTGAAGAGCTGGAACTGCAAGGATGGACTTTCAGGTGGACAGAGAGGGCTCTAAGAAATTGGGGGATTTCAAAGAGCCCACACAGCCTGATAGCTGTTACCCCAAGGTGTCTTGTGTGAACGCAGCTGCTCTGGGCAGGGACGGGACATGAGGTGGCCATCATGAAGCATTTCACAGAAGCGTTTCTGACACATTGCCCAACAGATTTCAGAAGAAAGTGACCAGAAGCACGAAGGTTCTCCAGTGATTTGTTGGAATTTCTTTCTCATTCTAAAGAAATACCCACTTGCATGTCTAACTGCGCATTCTTTTTCTGAACAGGGGCCTCTCAGGTTGTGAAGCTTTGGACACCACAAAACCCGGATCTGCCGTTAGGGGCCACCAAATTGTAACTGTACCATGGATTCTTCCAGCAGATGGTTGTGTACGGAGCAGGGTCCTAGTGCAACAGGCAGTGGGACGGAGGCAACGGGGGCAGAAGTCCATGCTTCCAAAGACACATTCTGGCCTGGCAGAGAGCCCCATTTGGTGGTCAGCACAAGGACATGCATGCCCAGAAAGAGGTGGACAGAGAAGACAAAAGGAGAGAGAGCAAGAGAAGGCATGATAAAGGCCCCCAAATCCCTGATCCCACCACCCTCCCCAGGTGCCTTCAGTGGTGGGGGCTGGGCTGGGGGACAATCTGGGTTTTTAATGACAAATTGGAGGAAGGTGGACACAGAACAGTCCCTACCTGCAGAGAGGGAGGAGCTGAGAGGAAGCTCAGTTTGGGCATGTTTTAAATGCACATGTCTAGGTTCAGTGATGAAACAGTCTGCTTTGCTCTGCTTTGATATTTTATAGTTGACAGATATCGCTGCAGTAAGAATTTTAAATATTTAAGTTTCACATATTCTTGCCTGCTGACTCCTGCTTCCATGAGTACACTCTAGCTGGAAGCATGCCTTATTTGAGGGCTGCTTCACACACTGAAGAATGCGAAGAGAAAATGATGGGGTGGGTCTGCAGTGAGGGGTGTCTTCTCTGTGTGCAACTACTATAAACTTTTACGAGTCTGATTTAGGTCCAGTGGTCTTTTTTTTTTACTTTTTATTTTGAAATAATTTCACACTTTATGGGACAGTTGTAAAAATAATACAACCCCCTAGAGAGAATTCCAACATACCCCACCCAGAGGTCCAGATCCACCAATGGCAACATTTTGCCACGTTTGCCGTAACATTGTCTGCTGTCGCTCTGTCTGCCTGTCTGTCTATCCAATCTATTTTCTAAACATTTGAGAGCAGGTTGCACACATCATACTCTTTGAACACCTTGTGCATCCATGTACATTTCCTACGAGCAAAAATATTCACTTATGTAACCTTAAGTGCAGTTATCAAGCTCAAGAAATTTAACTCTAATATAAAGCTTACATTCTATATTCCAATCTTTTTCTTATGTCCAAATAACATCCTTTTGGGCCTTCTTTCCTCCAGTTTTAGGTCTATCCAGTATCATGTATTGCATTTAATTGTTCTTTATCTTTAGTTTCTCGTTCTTTTTTATTTGTGGAAACATATATACCACAAAAATGTCCCCATCTCAACCCCTCCCAAGCATGAAATTCAGTGGGACTAATTACATTCACAATGTCCCGGACCCTCACCACCAGCCATTACCAGAACTTTCCCTTCTCCCTAAGCGAAAACCCTATACTCATTTTGCATTGATTCCCCATTGCCCCTTCCTCCCATCACTAGTAAACTGTGCTCCACATTCCATCTCTAAAAGTTCACATATTCTCTAATACTTTCTTTGTGTGGTTACCACGGGGCTTACATTTACATCCTACATCTATAATAACCTCATTTGCTTTGATACTAACTTAACAACTTCAATAGCATTCATACCCCACATTTACATAGTTCTTGTCCCAAATTACACATTTATGCATTATCAGTCCAAAACCACTGATATATTATATTTTATGCAATAGCCTTTTAGATCCTGTAGAAAGTAAAAAAGAAGATACAAGTCAAAAATATGATAATACTGGTATTTATATTTATCTATGTTATTATCTTTACCAAAGATCTTTATTTATTATACAACTTCAGCAATTTTCTAGGGCCCCCTTTTTTTTCAGGTTTTGAAGCAATTATTTTATTGTAAGATGAGTTTTTGACATTTCAAGCACTCACAAAATCTCTTTGGCTTCTTTTATTATCTTTTTATCAATTCCTGCCACAGTCCTTGAGCCAGATACTTTTAGAAGCGAGGCTCCAGGGACATTAGGTAGTGACATAAAAGTTCATCAGCATCAGCTTTTCCTTTTCATTTCAAACCCATCTCGCCACCATCACAGCCATAGCTTCTCCTGCTTCACAAGACTCCTGCATCATCCTCCATTACTACACAATTACTTCTTAAAATAATGCACAGTGTTAGAGTAACTTCTTTTTTTTATGGTATAATATAACATATATACGAAACAAACAAATACAAAAGCAATAGTTTTCAAAGCGCTCTTCAACAAGTAGTTACAGGATAGATCCCAGAGTCTGTCATGGGCTGCCATACGATCTGCCCTTTCCTTCTAACCTGCAGAACTCCCTATAACATTTCTTATAGGATCAGTCTACTGGTGCCAAAGTTCCTCAGCACTTGTTTATCCGTGAATGTCTTAATTCCTTCCTCATTTTTGAAGTGAGGATTCAGTTTCTTGGGATACAGAATTCTTAGTTGGCAATGTTTTCCTTTTGCACTTTTTATATATCTTACACTGCTGACTTACAGAATCAGCACTTAATGTTATTGAGTCTCCCTTGTATGTAACGTGTTGCTTCTCTCTCGTGGCTTTCAGAATTCTCTCCTTACCTTTGGCATTTGATAGTTTGATTTCCCCATGGAGTGGTGTAAATCTGTTTGGGTCTATCCTATTTGGAATTTGTTGTACCTCTTGGATGTGGATATTCATGTCTTTCATTAAATTTGGGAAGTTTTCAGCCATTATTTATTTTAATAATCTCTCTGCCTCTTTCTCTCTCTTCTCCTTCTGGAACCCTCATCACATATATATTATGCTTGATGGTGTCCCACAGGTTCCTCTGGTTCTGTTCATTTTTCTTCAGTCTTTCCTCTTTCTGCTCCTTAGATTGGATGATTTCAATTGTCTTATTTTGAAGGTCACTGATTCTTTATTCTGCCAGCTCCAATCTGCCACTGCATCCCTCTAGGGAATTCTTAATTTCTGTAACTGTGGGCTTCAGCTCTGCATGGCTCCTTTTTATAATTTCCATCCCTGCACTGATATTCTCTTTTCCTGATTTTCTTGAGCTCCTTGTCCATGTTTCCCATTAGCTCTCTGAGCATATTTAGGAGTATTTTTTAAGTCTTTATCTGAGATGTCCCAGGTCTGATCCTCCTTACTGATGGTTTCTAGTGCCTTAATCTTCTCCCCACTGGGTGGTGTCAGGCAGGGGCTCTGGTTTGCATGAGGCCAGCCTTGTTCTGGGACCCTGCTCTAGGCTGGGCCCGCTGCTCATCTTCCCAGTCTCATGGCTGCAGCACAGGCCGAGTCTGATCAGGGTGAGTGAGCCCTGTCTGGGGGTCCTGAGGAGGGGCTCTGCTGGCCTTTAGATCACATGGGGCCAGCACTTTCTGAGTGCAGCATCGATGGGATCCAAGTGTCTCAAGTGGCTGCTCCAGGTGAGCCTCCTGCCATGCCCAGGTGAGCGTCCAGCTGTGCCCCACGTCTGCCTAGGTGAGCGTCCTGATGTACCCCGGCCCCCCCAGGTTAGTGTGCTGCTGTGCCCCAGCCCCTCCAGGTGAGCATCCCCCTTGCCCTGGCCCCTCCACAGGTGAGCGTTCCGCCCTGCCCCGACACCTCCAGGTGAGCGTCCTGCTGTGCTCCCTACGAGGAAAGAGGAGAGAGAAAACGCAGCACAGCAGCTGGTGTTGTTTAGTTGCTACAGAGTTCTACAGCCCTGAAAGGGCATTGAGGAGGTCCCTTGGGGAGAGCAATTGCTGGTGGTTTTGGAGGAAAAGGAGAAGCTGAACCTCTGCTCCCTTGAGAATGCTGGGCAAGCGCCTTCCTTTTTCAGGCCTGGTCACTGGGCTCGAGGAACAGGGAGAAAGGAGGAGGCAGCCCTCCCCGAGACAGCTCTGGCCAGCAGGGTGGGAAAGAGGGAACTTCTCATTGGTGGTCGGGGACTCCCCTTGAGCTGGAGAGAGCCACCCAGACTGCTGCAGGAGAGCACTCCCCCCATCATGAGCCCCCCCAAATCAGCACGTAGGCTCCCAAGGGGACAGTGGGGGTCACAGGCGGGTGCCTGTTTGAACATTATCAGACAACTTACCCAGCTAAGAAAAGTCCTGACCTTTTATTTTCCCTCTTGAGAATGTGTTTCCACGGGAGCAGGATTCTTACTTCTCCAGGACCGTCCTTGGCCCGGCGCTTCTGCTGGGCCGTCTCCGAGTCAGGTCAGCCTGCTGGGCGCCCTGCAGGAAGCTGGGACCGAAGGAGACGCCGCTGAGAACCGGGACGACCAAAGCAGCCTTTCGGAAGCAGGCACTGCTGCCCGAGTGCGTGGAGCGCTTCGGTGGCTGCACGGCCCTCTGCCCCTCGGCCTCGCCTCTCCTTCCTGCTCCTGGCCTGGCACAGCCTCTCCCCGGCCACCGCGGCGGCTTCCCCGAGAAGCGCCTCCTCTGTCCCTTCCACCGCGCGTCACCCTCGGCCCCTCGCCCGCTGCGGCCTCAGCCTCGGGTGGAAGCTAGCAGGCTGCGGAGACCCATCGTCTCCCCTCGCGGACCGACCTAGAGAAATAGAAAATCAACAACCGACGTGGGCCAAGGGAGAGCACCCCACCCCACCCCACCCCCAGATCCCATCGAGAAGCCCGCGAGGGGCCTGGACCTCGGGGTTCGGGGCGCCAACGCCTCACGGGGTTTCGTGGGGGAATCGGGGTGGCAGGATTGTGCAGAACTGGGGGGAAGGTGGCCGCTGTCCCGACCGAGGAACAGGCAGGGACTGCGGGGAGGCGTGCATGAATCTGGGGGTGACCCATCTCAGGGCACGCGGCTCTTCCAGGTGCCGGCCCCCACCCCGAGTCCCTGCCCTTGGCTGGGGTTAGGGAATTGCCATCCCTTCCGTCTGCTGCGGGGCGTTCGCCTTGGGGGGTGCGAGGGGCAGGATCACCTGCATTTCTAGCTCACAGTGGGTGCCGAGGTGCGGGCTCGGGGACCCCACTTTGAGAACCACTGGTGTCCTCCGTTCAGCCCCGCGCCCATAGGCTCCAGGTGCTTCGAAGACTAAACGAAGTAGCGTGTGCAAAAGCAGCGGCGGGTCAGCCATGAAGAAGACATCGGGATTTTTTAATACAGCTGATCCTATTACCCTTTTCTTTAAAATGAGGACCTTTAATGTCTTGGGATCTAAGGCATTGGATTGTTTTCTTAATTATTTTTCCTCTTAAGTTACAGGACTTAGTTCCCAGCTGTGGTTTTAAAATTCTTTCCTCCCAATTGAGGTCATGAGACGGGTAGGATGACACCCTCTAAATCTAAATCACTCTCAATCAAATACCACCCCTGTGGTATTTGAAATTTCTCGCTTCCAGTATCAGAATATTCAACAGACCCTTTCCCTGTGTTTCTGTTGATCTGTAGTTTTCCTGAGGTGGGGGGGGACCCAGCCTGCAGGTGGCACCCAGCTGTGCCCCTTGCACCCGCCCACCTGGAGGGGGAGCCAGCCTGCAGGTGGCACCCAGCTGTGCCCCTTGCACCCGCTCACCTGGGGGGTAGCCAGCCTGCCGGTGGCACCCAGCTGTGCTCTTTGCACCCACCCACCTGGGGTG
>PVIY010042507.1:0-20927 GCA_004026745.1 Myrmecophaga tridactyla
ATCTTTTTTTCTCTATTATCGTTTTATTTCTTTTTCTGATGTCTTTTTATTTCTTTCTCTGAATCGATGCAAATGTTCTAAAAAATGATGAATATGCAACTATATGATAATATTAGGAATTACTGATTGTATAGGTAGAATGGAATGATATATTAATGTTCTTTTGTTAAGTTTTTTAATTAATAAAAAAGTTTAAAAAAAAAAAATGAAGGGGAAGCATGGGCCACAGTGGCTAAGCAGGCAGAGTTTTCACCTGCCATGCCGAGACCCAGGTTTGATTCCTGGTACCTGCCCATGCAAAAAAAAAAAAAAAAAAAAGGTGGGGCAGGGGACTAAAATATTTTCAGACAAAAAAATCACTCAGAGAATTTGTAACCAAGAGACCGGCTCTGCAAGAAGTACTAAAGGGAGTACTAGAGGCAGATAGGAAAGACAGGGGAGGGAAATGTGGAGAAGACTATAGAAATGTAGACTATCACTAAAGGTAAAAAGAGAAAAAAAAAAAACAGATATGACATAAAATCCAAAAGGTAAAATGGTAGAAGAAAGTACTGCCCTTACAGTAATAACACTAACTGTTAATGGATTAAACTCCCCAATCAAAAGACAGAGACTGGCAGAATGGATTTTTAAAAATTTGACAAAATTCAACATCCTTTCTTGAGGAAAACACCTCAAAGGATAGGAATAGAAGGGAACTTCCTGAACATGGTAAAGGGGATATATGAAAAACTCACAGCTAACATCATCCTCAATAGGGAAAGACTGAAAGCTTTCCCCCTAAGATCAAGAACAAGACAAGGGTGTCCACTGTCATCAATGTTATTCAACATTGTGTTGGAAGTTCTACCCAGAGCAATTAGACAAGAAAAAATATATAAGGCATCAGAATTGAAAAGGAAGAAGTAAAACTCTCACATTTGCAGATGTTTCACTCTTTTCAGAAAACCCTGAAAAATCTACAGCAAAACTACTAGAGCTAATAAATGAGTATAGCAAAGTGGCAGATTACAATATCAACACTCAAAAATCTGTAGTGATTCTATACACTAGTAATGAGCAATCTGAGGAAGAAGTCAAGAAAAAATTCCATTTAAATTGCAACTAAAAGAATGAAATGTTTAGGAATAAATTTAACTAAGGATACAAAAGACCTATACAAAGAAAACTATGAGAAATTGCTAAAAGAAATCACAGAAGACCTAAGTAAATGGAAGGGCATATCATATTCATGGATTAGAAAACTAAATATAGTTAAGATTTCAATTCTACCTAAATTGATTTGTAGATTCAATGAAATACCAATTAAAATCCCCAAAACTTACTTTTCAGAAATAGAAAAACCAATAACCAAATTTATCTGGAAGGGCAGGGTGCCCCAAATAGCTAAAAGTATCCTGAGGAAAAAAAAATGAAGTCGGAGGCCTCATGCTACTTGACTTTAAGGCATATTATGAAGCTACAATGGACAAAACAGCATGGTACTGGCATAAAGATAGATATACTGACCAATGGAATTGAATAGAGTATTCAGATATAGATCCTCTCATCTATGGACAATTCATCTTTGATAAGGCAGAGAAGCCAACTCACCTGGGACAGAACAGTCTCTTCAGTAAATGGTGCTTGGAGAACTGGATAGCCTTATGCAAAAGAATGAAAGAAGAGCCATATCTCACACCTTATACAAAAATTAACTCAAAATGGATCAAAGACCTAAACATTAGAGCTAAGACATAAAACTTTTAGGAAAAAAAAATAGGGAAATATCTTGTAAAACTTGTAATAGGAGGTGGTTTCCTAGATCTTACACCCAAAGCACGAGCATTGAAGAAAGAAAGAGATAAATGGGAACTCCTCAAAATGAAACACTTGTGCATCAAAGAACTTTGTCAAGAAGGTAAAAAAGCAGCCTATGCAATGGGTGACAATATTTGGAAACCACATATCAGATAAGGGTCTAGTATCCAGAATATATAAAGAGATTGTTCAACTCAACAACATAAAGACAAGCAACCCAATTTAAAAATGGAAAGACATGAACAGACACTTCTCAGAAGGGGAAATACATATGATTAAAAGGCACATGAAAAGATGCTCAACTTTCCTGGCTATTAGGAAAATGCAAATCAAAACCACAAGGAGTATCATCTGATACCCACTAGAATGGCCATTATAAAAAACAACAACAACAAGTGCTGGAGAGGATGCACACCAATGTTTATAGCAGCATTACTTACAATTGCCAAGAGATGAAAACAGCCCAAATATCCATCAACAGATGAGTGGCTAAACAAGCTATAGTATATACATAGAATGAAATATTATGCAGCTGTAAGACAGAATAAAGTCATAAAGCATGTAATAACGTGGATGGACGTTAAGGACGTTATGCTGAGTGAGATTGGCCAGAAACCAAAGAACAAATACTGTGAAGTCTCACTGATATGAACTAGCATTAATGAGTGAACTTGGAGAATTTCAGTTAAGAACACAGGTTATGAGCTAGAAATAGGGTAGAGATTGGGTCATTGGAGCTGAAGGGATACAGATTGTGCAACAGGACTGATTGTAAAAATTCAGAAATGGGTAGCATAATACTACCTGCTTGTAGCACAATAATGTAAGTACACTGAATGAAGCTGAATGTGAGAATGCTAGAGGGAGAAGGCCTGGAGGCGCGTATGAAGCCAGAAGGAAAGATAGAGTATAAAGGCTGAGACAGTATAATTTAGGAATGCCTAGAGTGTTCAATGATAGTGACTAAATATACAAATTTAAAAACGTTTTTGCATGAGGAAGAACAAAGGAATGTCAATATTTCAGGGTGTTGAAATTAGATGGTTATTATACCCAAAGCAAGAGCATTGAAGAAAGAAATAGTTAAATGGGAACTCCTTAAAATTAAACACGTTTGTGCATCAAAGAACTTTGTCAAGAAAGTAAAAAGGCAGCCTACCCAATGGGAGACAATATTTGGAAACCACATATCAGTTAACAGACTAATATCCAGACTATATAAAGCGATTGTTCAACTCAATGACAAAAAGACAGACAACCCAATTTAAAAACTTCAACTTCTGCATGAGAATAAAGCAAGAAATGTTTATTTGGTACTAAATTTATATTTTGACTAGTGAATTTCCTAATTTAACTTTTATGGACAGTTTAATTGAACACCATAAGTAGATAGAACCTTGAATAGGTCATGAGATTTTATTGGTTTGTCCAACTTAGTGTGATGCCTCAATAAATCCCCAGAGTGATCTGAGCAGTGACCAAAGAGGTATTTGTAGGGTCCCCTTGGGGGAATGGGCAGGAACGGGGAAAATTCAACTTCCCCATTTGGAGAATTCCTGATACTCTTGCAAGCAGTGGGGACAACCAAATCAATAGGCTGAGCCCTCAATCTTGGGCTTTGCCCCTATGAAGCATCCCAGCAAAGGACAGCCTAAACCTACTTAAAATTAGGCCTAAGAATCACCCCCAGAGAACCTCTTTTGTGGCTCAGATGTGACCTGTCTCTCTAAGCTGACATGGCAAGTGAACTCACTGCCCTTCCCCCACTCTACATGGGACATGACTCCCAGGGGTTTAAACCTCCCTGGCAATATGGGACAGAAATCCTAAAATGAACTGGGACTTGGCATCAAGGGATTGAGAAAACCTTCTCGACCAAAAGGGGGAAGAGAGAAATGAGACAAAATAAAGTGTCAGTGGTTGAGAGATTTCAGAGTCAAGAGGATATTCTGGAGGTTATTCTTACACATTATATAGATATCCCCTTTTTAGTTTATGATATATTTGAGTAGCTAGAGGGAAGTACCTGAAACTGTAGAGCTGTGTTCAAGTAGCCATGTTTCTTGAAGATGATTGTATAATGATACAGCTTTCACATTGTGACTGTGTGATTGTGAAAACCTTGTGTCTGATGCTCCTTTTATCTACAATATGGACAGATGAGTAAAAATATATAGATAAAAAATAAATAATAGGGGGAACAAAAGTTAAATTAAGTAGATTGAAGTGTTAGTGGTCAATGACAGGGAGGGGTAAGAAATATGACATGTATGAGGTTTTTTTTTTTTTCTTTTGCTGGAGAGATGCAAGTGATTATGGTGATGAATACACAACTATGTGATGATACTGTGAGCCATTGATTGTTACCATGTCAAGAATGTTTGTACGTTTGTTTGTTATTCATAATTTAAAAAAAAACAGTAAGTGACTGGCGCAAAGACAGATCACTGAAACTCCAGAAATAGAAAGAAAAAAAAAGAATAAAACTGTTTTGAAGTAAAAAAAAAAGTTTAAGAAAATGCTGGCAATGTGATTTAGAAGAAAATAAAGCAATTCAGTTAAAATTTAAAAAAAACTAACAGAGCTAAGGAAAAGAATTAAAAGAAAAATGATACCTTCACATAACATCTGACTCAGAAATTCTACTTCTAATAATTTATCATACAGATATAGTCCCACAGGTATCAAATGCTGTGCAAATTATGCTTTACAGCCTTATTTGTTTTAAAATCAAACTATTTATCAAAGGGGGGCTATTTAAATAATTATGGTGTATCCATACAATGGAAAATATGTTACTGTAAAAGAGAATAAAGAAAGCCTTTATGAACAGACACAAATAACCTCCAAGATATAGAGGATATAAACAATAATAATTTGTAATAGAAGTAAGTTTAACTCTAGGCTCTGCAAACAGAGAATGCACATTGTTTTATGCTCTCTTTGATTACATAATAGAGTACTTGCACAAACACTCATATTTGGAAAAGTAGAACCAGTATAGAATATATTCTACAATTACCATGCAACAAAAAAACTAAAAATTAATAAGAAATGTAGAAACAACAATAACAAAAAAATGAACTGCTTAAAAGCTCAACTCTAAATAGCTCTTGGGAAAGGAGAAATCAAGATCAAAATTGCAGAATAGCTGGAAAACAAGTGTAGTGAAAATATATATCAAAATCCATGGGATACAATTAACACTAGAAACAGAATAATTTATATACCTAAACACTTTCTTTAATAGAATAAGAAATAAATTACATATTTTACTAAAAAGTTATGGAAAAGAACCCCCAAATTTACCTCAGGAAAAAATAAAGGTGAAAGCAGAAACTAACAAATTTTTAAAATGGTAGATATGGTCAATAAATTGAGCGGATTATTTGAAGAATGAAAACTAAAGCCATCTTCCAACTCAACAACAAAAAGACAAACCTAGGTCATGAAAATGGCAGATTTAGATGCTCTCCAATTTAGTCCCCCCACAGAAGATTTTAACAATAGCCAAGAACTGAGCGATCTTTCTTCCTCAGAGTTCCAGAAAACAGTGAAAATATTGTAGTAACAGGGCAAGCACAGAATCAAGAAAATGACAATTTAAAAATGATAAGAAAGCCTTGTGCCACCCTTGCTGGTCCTTCCCCCAGCTCTTGCCCAGCTCAGTGTGGAGCCAGCCTGAACTTCCAGTGCATGTCCCCTCTCGGATCCAGAGGGATCACACACTAGAGCACTTGTATGTCTGTACCAATCTGGTGGCAGTCTGAAGGACTGAACCATGACACCTGTCACAGGCTCACTGTCTCAGAACTTGCCCTGTGCATAAAGATGGCTCATGAGGCAGCTAGAATGCTGTAGGAGAACATTCAGAGCACAACTGTCTGGGACAAATGATTGCTGGCTATGGGACATACAATATAGTATCCAAGACCAAGAAGAACCACTATTTTCTAAGGAAAAGTGGACTTTAGATCTGTGTAAATGGGGGAATTCCTAGGGCCATGTATACATATCTAAGACAAGATGCATTCTCAGAAAAGACTGAGGAGGTCTTGGGATGTTTTTTTGCCTTGGGATGTTCTTTAAACTCATTCTGAGGCACTCTCACAGGCCAACCTGCAAACATTTGGAAAGGTCTTTATCATTTTTTTCCTAGCTGCTGACTTTCAAGGAAATCAGTCATAACACAAGTGGATGAAAACTTAAAGAACAGATACATCAGTGACTAAATCCCAAAGATATATTAAAAAATCAAAATGTCCAGTGTGCAAAAAAAAAGATTACAAAACATGCAAAGGAGCAAGAAATAATGGCACATGAAAAGGAGCAACATTAAACATAAGAAACCACCAACAAAGAAAACCGAATCTTGGACATTCCAGACAAAGACATTTTTGAAAATTGTACTAAATATCCTCAATGAGCTAAAGGAAAACAACAAAAGAAAGTCATAGGTTAAAAAAAGAACCAAACAGAGCTGAAAACCACAGTAACAAAATTTTTTTTTTAATTTCCATAGAGAATTTCAGTGACAGACAGGAGCTGGCAGAAGAAAGAATCAGTGAACTTGAAGATAATACCATTGAAATTATTCAGTCAGGACTAGAAAGAAAAGAGAATGAAGAGAAGTAAACAGACCCTGAAGACCTATAAGACGTGATAAAGCAAACAATATACACATTATGGGCATGCCAAAATGAGAATAAGGCGAGAAAAATACAGAAAGAATATTCAAAGAACTAATGACTGAAATCTTCCCAAATTTAATGAAAGGCATGCATAAACATATCCAAAAAATCTCAATGAATTCCAACCATGGCAAATCCAAATAAACCCACACCAAGATAAATTATAATCAAACTGTCAAATGCCTGAGACAAAGAATCTTGAAAGCTGCAAGAGAGAGGCAATGTGTCATGTGCAAGGGAGTCTCAATAAGATTCACTGTCAATTTCTCTTCATAAACCATGAAAGCAAAAGGCACTGGAATAACACATTCAAAGGGTGGAAAGAATAAAATTGCAAACAAAGGATCCTATGTCTGGAATAACTGTCTTTCAAAAATGAGAGAGATGAGGACATCCTTAGATAAACAGTGAGGGAGTTCATCACCATTAGACCTGCCCTGAAAGAAATGATAAAGGGAATTCTTAAGGATGAAAGGAAAGGCCACTAGACACTAGATCAGAGCTTCATGAAGAAATAAAGATCCCCAGAAAGGTAATGGCATCTGTAAATATAAATACCAGTACTATTATATTTTTTATTTGACCTCCACTTTTTAGTTCCTATAGGATCTAAGATATGACTACATAAATAGTAATAAATCTGTGGTTTGGCATGTATAATATATGAATATTTAATTTTTAACAAGAATACCATGGGGGGGAGGCTGGAAGAGTACACAACAGAGTTTGTGTATACAATTAAAGTTGGTATCAGATCAAACACATTGTTATGTACTTAGGATGATGAATTTACGCCCCTTGGAATGACAAAGGAAATACTGGAATAATGTGCACAGAAATAAATGAAAAGAGAGAGGTGAGATCATGAACATGGCAATGTAAACAGCTACTGAAAATCTCTCTTCTGAGATTGTGTAAAAAAAGCAATTTGAATTATTCAGAAGTCTGGGGAAGAATATGGACTGGAGAGAATCCAGAATTGAACAAGTAGAAGAATATCAAGTAGGAAGTTTCTCTCCTGGATGGGCTGGTCCTCTCCCCTCGCCGACACTCGGTCTCACCGCATGGAACAAGCAGAAAAACAGCAGCCGGACCTCTCCCAATGGGGACGCAGAATACATATTCTCTCCACAGTGGGACAGACCCCACCTTTTGCAGACCTGAGGGACAGGGAGAGCATCTGAAGGCCCAGGTTAGGGAGAGAGTCTGGGAAATGTGGACAGGGTCCCAAAGTCCTCCCCAAGCCCAGTGAGAAACGGCAGCAAGAGACCTGATCCCTGCCGGGGTGAGGCTGTAGACTGGAACACCTGGAGGTGTTCCTCTGCCACAAATAAAGTGGGGGACACAGACCCATATTGAACCAGATTTTGTACAGCAAAGAGAAAAAGAGAGGAAACCTGCCTTTTTAGCCAGCCCTGGAGAGACACTACCAGTGCTCTGAGGGCAATTAAGTTATCGATCAGTGCCATCTTCTGGGAGGAACAGAAAGAGCAGGAGCACTAGAGGGCTTTTTCAGAGACCACCTAGAAAATTATTTCATGCTGAGTGGGGTGAGTCTAGACCCCCTGCTTGGAAACCTGCCTCTGTTTTGGCTGAGAAATACATACGACCCAACTGTTAAAGCAGTGCCCTAAAACCAACCCATTTCTGGCAGGACAGTAAAAAAAGCACCACTGGGAGAGAGCAGACTTGCTTTATCCACACGTAGAGACCTTGGTGTGATCAGTGCCTACTTGAGGCAGACACTGTTGGTGCCTGGTTTGGGGGCTGAGACTGGGGGGTGCTGAGTAAATATGACAACTGGCTGGTGAGAGAGATGAACAAATAAAGAACAAGTCCAACTAACAGGAAAACCCTAGGCAAAATGGGCTCTAGAATAAACTAAGCAAAGAAAATCAGAGTCTTCAAAACCAGCAGAAAATCACAACACATACAGTAAGTATGAAGATATGGCCCAACCAAAAGGAACAAACTAATCTCTCAACTGAGATACAGGAATTGAAACAACGAATTAATGATGTTAAAACAGCTCTTCTAAATCAATTCAGTTAGTTGAAGGAAATATATAAAAGAGACACAGGGTGTCCATACAGAAGAACTCGAAAGCTTGATAAAACAAATGGCAGAACTTATGGGAATGAGAGGAATAATGGAGTGATGAAAAACAAAAGGAGATATACAGCAGCAGATTTGATATAAAGGCAGAAGAAAGGATCAGTGAACTAAAAGACAGGACATTTGAAATTCTACACACAGAAGAACAGATAGGGAAAAAAATGGATATATTTGAGCAGAGTCTCGGGGAACTGAATGAGAATATTATGTGAATGAATATATGTTTTATGGATATCCCAAAAGAAGAAGAGAAGAGAAAGGGGGGAGAAAGAATAACAAAGGAAATAATCATTGAAAATTTTCCAACTCTTATGAAAGACATAAAAATACAGGGTTAAGAAGCACAGCTCATACCCCAACAGAATACAGCCAAATAAACCTATGCCAAAACACTTACTAATCAGATTGCAAAATACCAAAGACAAAAATAGGATCCTGAAACAGCAAGAGAAAAGCAGTCCATCACACACTAGAAAAGCTCAGTAAGACTAAGTGCAGATCTCTCAGCAGAAACCATGGAAGCAAGAAGGCAGTGTGATGAAATATTTAAGATACTGGGAGAGAAGAACTACCAGTCAAGAATTCTATATTCAGCAAAACTGTCCTTCGAAAATGAAGGCGAGTTTAAAATATTTAAAGACAAACAGACACTGAGACAGTTTGTGAACAAGAGATCTGCTCTACAAGAAATACTAAAGGGAGCACTACATGCACATAGGAAAAGACAGGGGAGAGAGGTTTTGAGAAGAATGTTGAATTAAAGATTAGGAGGAAAGGTAACTAATAGGGTTAAAAGAGAGAGAAAAAAAGTTAAGATATGTCAAATACAATCTAAAAGGAAAATGGTTGGAGATGGTACAGCCTTTAGGGTAATAACACTAAATGTTAATGAATTAGACTCCCCAATCTAAAGACATAAATTGGCAGAATGAATTAAAAAACAGACTCCATCTATGTGCTGTCTACAAGAGACTCAAAACCTAAGGATAAAAACAGGTTGAAAGCACAAGTTTGGAAAATATTTCCCTTGCAAATGACAACCAGAAAACAGCGGGGATTTTCAATAGTGATATGAGATAAATTAAACCTCAAATGCAAAACAATTAAAGAGGCAAAGAAGGGCACTATGTCTTAATAAAAAGGACAATTCATCAGGAAGACATAACAATCAAAAGTACCTATGCATTGAGCCAGAGTGCCCCAAAACACATAAGATAAATACAACACTGAAGGAAAAAGTAGACACTTCTACAATAGTAGTTGGAGACTTCAAAACACCACTCTCATCAATGGATAGAACATCTAGACAGAATAAATAAGGAAAATACAATAAATCAACTAGGCTTAAAGAAATGTACAGAACATTGCCCTCAACAAGAGCAGGATACATATTCTTCTTAAGTGCTCAGGGAGCATTCTCCAGAATAGACCACATATTGGCATACAAAGCAGGTCTCAGTAAATTTAAGAATACTGAAATTATACCAAGCACCTTCTCAGATCATAATGGAATGAAGTTGGAAATCAATAACAGGCAGAAGCCTGGAAATTTCACAAATTTTTGGAGGCTAAAAAACACTCTTAGACAACCAGTGGGTCAAGGAAGAAATTACAAGAGAAATTAGTAAATATCTCATGGCAAATGAAAAGGAGAACACAGCGTGTCAAAATTTATGAAATGCAGCAAAGGCAGTGCTGACAGGGAAATTTATTATCCTCAATGTCTATATTAATAGACGAAAAAAGAGCAAAAATTGAGGAATTAACTGCTTACCTGGAGGAACTAAAGAAAGAACAGCAAACTAACCCCAAACAAACATAAGGAGAGAAATAAAGAGTAGAACAGAAATAAATGAAATTGAGAACATGAAAACAATAGAGAGACTCAATAAAACCAGAAGTTGGTTCTTTGAGAGAGTCAGTAAAATAGATGGACCCTTAGCTAGCTTGACAAAGAAATAGAGAGGATGCAAATAAATAAAATCATAAATGGGAGGGAGTACATAACTACTGACCCCACAGAAATAAAGGAGATAATGAGAGGGTACTATGAACAACTATATGCTAACTAGCTAGACAACTTAGATGAAATCAGCAACTTCCTAGAAAAGCAAGAACAATCAACGTTGACTCAAGACCTCAATATTGACTCTAGAAGACCTTAGCAAACCAATTACAAGTAAAGAAATTGAATCAGTCATCAAAAAATTTCCAAAACAGAAAAGTCTAGGACCAGAGGCCTTAATATGTGTACTCTACCAATCATTCAGAAAAGAATTAGTACCAAACCTGCTCAAACTCTTCAAGAAAATTGAAGAGGCATGTGCCAGTTTGAATATGTGGTGTACCTCAGAAAAGCCATGTCCTTTAATCCTGTTGGCTGGGAGCTTTTTTATTGCTTCATGAAGACATGACCCACCCAATTGCAGGTACATGTTGATGTGATGCCCCAATAAATCCCAGAGTAATCTGGGAAGAAGATAAAAAGGTATTTGCAAAGTCCCCTTGAATGATGGGGGACGATGGTGGAAATAGTTAACTTCCCAACGTGGGGAAGACCTGTAGTCTCACAAGCATCGCGGACTGCCAATTTGATAGGACAGGACCTCAATCTTGGAGCTTGCCCTTATGAAATTTATTCTAAAAAGAAGAAGCTAAGCCTACTTATGATTATGCTTGAGTCACCCCCAGAAAGCCTCTTTTGTTGCTTAGATGTGGCCTCTCTAAGCCAACGCCACAGGTGAACCCACTATCATGCCCCCTATGTAGGACATGACTCCCAGGGTTGTAAATCTCCCTGGCAATGTGGAACATGACTCTCAGGGATAAGCCTGGCCCTGGCATTCTTGACCAAAGGGGGGAAGAGAAATGAAACAAAATAAAGTTTCAGTGGCTGAGAGATTTCAAATGGAGTTGAGAGATCCCTCTGGAGGTTATTCTTATGCAGTATATAGATACTCCTTTTTAGTTTTTGGTGTACTGAAGTAGCTAGAGGAAATACCTGAAACTACTGAACTGTAATCCAATAGCCTTGATTCTTGAAGATGATTGAATAACTATAGAGCTTTTAAGGTGTGAATGTGTGAGTATGAAAACCTTGTGACTGACACTCCCTTTCTCCAATGCATGGACAGATGAGTATGGAAAAAAAAAAAAGACAAAAAATAAATAAATAATAGTGGTAGGGGGGTTAAGGGATGTTTGGGTGTTCTTTTTTACTTTTATTTTTAATCTTATTTTGACTTTTTTGGAGTAATGAAAATGTTCAAAATTCAATTGTAATGATGAACGCACAGCTTTATGATGATACTGTGAACCACTGATTGTACACCTTAAATAATTATATCTCAATTAAAAAATCATCAAAGAAAAAAATTAATGAAAAGAGATTCTAAGAGTTTCACTAGGTAATTTCAACTTAAAACAGAAATAAGCAGTAATGGAAGAATTGATGGACCAAAAAAAAGTACAAGACTTACAGAAACCAAAGTGCAAAATGGCAGAAGTATGTCCTTCATTAGCAGTTACTTTAAATGTAAATGGGTTAAACTCCCTATAGTAGTTAGGTTCTCTAGGGAAATAGAACCAATAGGAGATATCTGTAAATATGAGAATTTATAAAAGTATCTCATGCAACTGTCCAAATTCCATAGGGAAGGCCATGACTTGGCTTCTCTGATGAAGGTCCTCAATGAATTTCACAGGAGAGGCTGGCTGGCTGAAATGGAGAGAGAAATTCCCTCTTCTGACTTTTCCTTTAAAGCCTTCAACTGATTAGATGAAACATCACTCATTGCAGAAGACCCTCCCCTTAACTGAATGCAGATGTAATCAGACAAAAATGCAATCAACGTGCTCATGATTTAAGTCCCCCAAATATCCTCATAGCAACAGACAGGCCAGTGCTGGGCACCATCAGCTGGCCAAGTTGACCTATGAATCTAACCATCATAGTTTGTGTATTCAGTTTAAATGAAGTTGGTATCAGTCCAAAGAAGACTGTTACAGATTTAGGATGCTGAATTTAAGCCCAAAGATAATGACAAAATATTGGAATAAAGTGCACAGAAATAAATGAAAAGAGATTCTAAAGGGTTCAATATGAAAGATCAGCTAAATACAAAAATAAGCAGTAATGGAAGAATTGATAGATGAAAAAATTATAAGACTTTCAGAAACCAAACTGCAAAGTGGTTGAAGTAAGTCCTTCATTATCAGCAGTTACTTTAAATGTAAATGGGTTAAACCTTCCAATAAAAAGACAGAGATTGGAAGGATGGATAGAAAAGCATGTCCCAACTATATGCTGTTTATATTACACTCCTAAATGCAAGGATATGAATAAGCTAAAAGTGTAGGGATGGAAAAAATATGGCATGCAAATAGTAAACAAAAGAGAGCTGGGGTAGCTATACTATTATAAATTAGACTTTAAGTCAAAAACTGTTACAAGGAAAAAAATAAGGTCACTATATACTGATGAAGGGTCAACTCAACAAGACTATATAGTAGTTATAAACATATTTGTATGTGATGGCAATGCCCAAAAATATATGGAGCAAATATTGACAAGTTTGAAGGGAGAACTAAATGACTCTACATTGAAAGTAGGAGACTTCAATATACCATTTTCAATAAAAGATTGAACATCTAGACAGGAGATAAAGAAATAGAGGAATTGAATGGGCAAAGGATTTGAATAGACATTTCTCCAAAAAAAAGTACAAATGGACAATAAGCACATGGAAAGATTTTCAACATCTTTAGATATTAAGAAAATGTAAATCAAAACCATAATGAGGCACTATTTTGTACCCACCAGAATGGCTACAATTTTTTAAAAATGAAAATAATAAGTATTGGAGAGAATGTAGAGAAATAGAAACTCATTCATTCTTGATGGGAATGTAAAATGGTGAGCTGCCTGTGGAAAAAAGTTTGGCAGTTCCTCGGAGAGTTAAGTATAGAATTACCATATGACCTGGCAATCCCATTTCTAGGCACATTCATATCAAAAAGAATTGAAAGTAGGGATTCAAACAGATGTTTGCACACCAATATTCACAGCAGCATTTTTCACAATTGGCAAAATATAGAAGCAACCCAAATGTCCATCACAGATGAATGGATAAACAAAATGTGGTATATACATGCAGTGGAACATTATTCAGCCATGTAAAGCAATAAAGTTCTGATACATGCTACAATGTGGATGAACCTTGAAGACATCATGTTGAGTGAAATGTTAGGCACAAATATTATATGATTCTACCTATATGAAATAACTAGAATATGCAAATTCAGATGGACATAAAGTAGAGTACAGATTGCCAGTGGCAAGAAGGAGGGAGACTGGGGAGTTAATGAATGATGGGAGTAGGATTTCCATTTGGGATGATAGAAAAGTTTTGATAATAGGTGGTGGTAAATATAGCCCAATATTGTGAATTTAATTAATTCTACTGTATTGTATGCTTGGGAGTGGTTGAGATGGGAAATTGCATGTTGTTACGTATGTGTAGTGGTTTGAAGTGTGTGGACCCCAGAAAAAGATATTTTTAAACTTAATCTATTCCTGTGGTTATGAACCCACTGTAAGTAGGACTGTTTGATGAGGTTACTTAATTTATGATCTAAATGAATTAATCCTATTACTGAAATCCTTTATAAGTAGAATGGAATTCGAACAGAGAAAAATCCATGGGGAGTAAGAAACTGAAATTCAATGGAACCTGGAAGAGAACCAAGAGGCCACCACCTGTACTGCCACTTAACAAGGGAGCCAAGAACAAGGACTGCTCGCAGCCAGCCCCAGACTACCAAGTGTTCAGGGAGAAAGCATCACCTTAACGACACCTTGATTTGGACTTTATCCCAGCCTAAAAACTGTGAACAAATAAATTCCCATTGTTTATGCCAATCTTTAACTTGATCACATCTGCAAAGTTCCTTTGGCAATGTAAGATAACATGATGTCTTCATAGTTTCTGGGAAATACGGTGTGGATAACTTTGACGTGGGCATTAATAATCTCTGTCTATGACAAAATAGTTTGGACTTTTTGACCTCCAGAACTATAAGATAATAAATTTGTTTTGTATTAAGCCACTAAATCTGTGGCAATTTGTTACAGCAGCAACTAATACACGTTCTAGATTGTTTTTTTAAAAGATAAAACCACTGTGCTGGTTTGAAAGGATGTAGGGACCCTAGAAAAGCCAGGTTTTAATCAAAATCCCATTTTGTAAAGGCAGAATAATCCCTATTCAATACTGTATGTTTGAAACTGTAATCAGATCATCTCCCTGGAGATGTGATTCAATCAAGAGTGGTTGTTAAGCTGGATTAGGTGACAACATGTGTCCACCCATTCGGGCGGGTCTTGATAAGTTTCTGGAGTCCTATAAAAGAGGAAACATTTTGGAGAATGAAGGAGATTCGGAGAGAGCAGAGAATGCTGCAGCACCACGAAGCAGGGAGTCCACAAGCCAGCGACCTTTGGAGATGAAGAAGAAAAATGCCTCCTGGGGAGCCTCATGTAACCACAAGCCAGGAGAAGAAGCTAGCAGATGATGCCATGTTCACCATGTGCCCTTCCAGATGAGAGAGAAGCCCTGACTGTTCGCCGTGTGCCTTCTCACTCACTTGAGAGAGAAAGCCTGAACTTCATCGGCCTTCTTGAACCAAGGTATCTTTTCCTGGATGCCTTAGATTGGGCATTTCTATGGACTTGTTTTAATTGGGACATTTTCTCAGCCTTAGAACTGTAAACTAGCAACTTATTAAATTCCCCTTTTAAAAAGCCATTCTGTTTCTGGTTTACTGCATTTTGGCAGCTAGCAAACTAGAATAACCACAAATATACAAAATTAGAAATAAGGTGGGACACATTAATGAAGAAAATTAAAAATAAGAAAAAAAATTGTATAGCTGTGCCAATACATGTAAAACCCTGGGGAAATTGATGATTGCTGCCTCTCAAAATGTACTTAAGCACAAATGTTTCATAGACAAAAATTCATTAAGATCTTCAACCCAATAATTGTTACACTGTTTAAGCTGTTACAACCTGTAATGGTTTGAAGCTGTATGTACCCCCAGAACGACATGTTCCTAAAGTTAATCCTTTCCTGTGGGTGTGAGCCCATTGTAAGTAGGATATTTTGATGAAGCTACTTCAGTAAAGGTGTGGCTCACCTCATTCAGGCTGGGCCTTATGCCTCTAATTGGAAACCTTTATCAGAGAATGAAATTCAGACAAAGAGAGGAAGCCATGGAAGCAAGAAGCTGAAAGCAAGGAAACCCGGAAGAGAAGGGAGAGACCAGCAGATGCCACCGTGTGCCTTGCCATGTGGCAGAGGACTGAAGGATCACCAGCAGCCAGTCTTCAGGAAGGAAGCATCCCCTGGATGATGCCTTGATTTGAAAAATTTTCTCAACCTCAAAACTTTAAGTTTGTAAACTAATAAATTCCCACAGTTAAAGATAATGCATTTCATCGTATCTGCTTTGAGCAGCCCAGCAAACTAGAAGACAGCGTAAAGAAGAAGGAAGTTCTCTCAATCCTATTTGTGACTAACATAGTACTAATCCCCCTTCACTAACTTCACATATAAATCTTTAGAAAGAAGTACCTAAAAATTAGTAGTCAAAATCCAATGTAATTTAGCATATCAATAGATCAAAATAGAAAACAGTAATCAGTTTTATGGAATTCAACATCCACTTCCCATTTTTTTAAAAAGATAAAGATAACCCACAGTCAGTAACATAATACAGAAGCTAGAAAAAAAAAATCCAATTTCCACCACTTGTATTCAGCATTATTCTTTCAGTGCTAGCCAACTAGAGAAAAAGGTTAGAATTCCAAGAATATTAAGAGAGATTGTTATGTAACTAATGTCCCCAGACTTCACTGGATGTTATAGCAAACTAATGTCACATTTCCTTTAACACCCAACTGTGCCATTTTGAATCTGTTGTGTATCCCAGAAAAGCCAAGTTCTTTAATCCTCATTCAGTATTGCTGGGTGGGAGCTGTTTTATTGTTTCTATGGAGATGTGTCTCCACCCATTCAAGGTGGAGTTGCTTACTGGAGCCCTTAAAAGGGAACCATTTTAGAAAAAGCTGCAGAGCCACCAGAACCAACCAGAGACCTTTGGAGATGAAGAAGGAAAGGCCCCCCGGGGAGCTTCATGATTTAAGAAGCCGGGAGAAAAAGCTAGCAGATGTCACCGTGTGCCCTTCCAGCTGAGAGAGAAACCCTGAACTTCACTAACCTTTCTTGAGTGAAGGTAACCTCTTGTTGCCTTAATTTGGACATTTTCATGGCCTTAGAACTGTAAATTTGCAACCTAGTAAATTCCCCTTTATAAAAGCCATTCCAGCCTTCATCCCACTGGTGACTAGAAGTCCATTCTACAGATTTTGCTTCTCCAAATACTTTCTGGAACCTCCCAATTAATACTTAAACGTTTGTTAAATTTATATTGGCAATAGTTTACCACCACCTCTTGTTACCATCCCTGCCAACCCCACACTGTCCTGCCTGGGGGCCTCCTGATGCCTGGCGTTCCACTAACAAGCTTCCGCAGGTCACCGCCCCCTTCCTGGCTCTTCTCCCTAAGTCTGGACAGGGAACGTCCCTTAGTTTCCACACTGCATGGGCCAAGGCCAGGGGCTGGTGCTTCACAAAGCTTCACGTATAATGAGGGACAATTAGAATGATGAAGAATATTTTGAATTCCTTGTTGGATATCAATGCCCCTACAGACTGCCCTTGCCCCTTCCTGGGCATCTGCCCTATTTCTTCATTTAGCCTTTCACTCACCACGCTATTGCAAGAACCAGCCTGTCACCTACTAACTGCAATGCTTCTCATTATGTGCCCCAGTCCAGGACACAGGGAAATCCCTGCCGCTCTGCCCATGAAGGCATTTTTTAATGTTATGATGCAGTTGTGTCGATCAAGGGTCCCAAACATTTTCATTATAGAAATAAATTTGTTTTCATTTTTGAATAACTAAAATTTACACTGAGGTTGTTTTAACCAACAATCTTTCAATCAAAGGTGAATTTTTCTTCTACCTTGAGAACAACAGTAAACAACATTAGGAGATTTTAAAATTTCTTCTAAATTATCAAAGTTCCAGAAATACTGTATTTGTGGAAGCTTGGAGCTATGTACTCTGGAAATACATGTTCTTAAATTTGATCCATTCCTGTGGGTCTGACCCCTTGTACATGGGATCTTTTGGTGTGTACTTCAGCTACTATGTGGCCCAGCTGAATCAGATGGGTCTTGATACTATTACTAACGGCCTTACAGGGAAGATCATGGAGAGAGAGAACCGCGGAGGGAACAGCTAGAAGTTGGAAGACAACAGAACCCAGAAGAGGAGCCAGGAGAGCCACCACGGGCATTGCCGTGAGACAGAAAAGCAGGGACCATGGGCCACCGGCAGCCAGCCCCAGGCGCCACAGCTTCTGGGAGAAACCATCACCGGAATGATTCCTTGATTTTGGACTTCTAGTCTCAAAACCACTGGCCAATCATTCCCATTGTTTAAGCTAACCCATTGTGCGGTATTTGCTTTGAAAGCCAGGAAACTAAAGCAGTATTAGGTTCTTAAAAGAGCCTATTACATTTGTGGATCCTTGGCTCATGGTGTCCATGAAGGAACAGGAAAAGGGAAGAAAATGTAGACAGATCAAAGGGATACCTTGTCCACTGAGAAAGAAGTCGTTTTCAAGAAGCAGGGACAGATGATTATTGAGGATGAACAAATTCAGTGAATAGCACTGGATTTAGTTCCTGGTAGTTCGTTAGTGACCTGTAAACAGGCAGTATCAATGGGATTACAAATAAACCCCACAGGCATGTGCACCAGCTGACTCCCTTTTAGGCTGGGTCGCAGGAGGCCCTAGAGGGAGGGGGATAAACTGCAATAGGGAGAAGGGACTTGTCTTTCCGGGTGTTTCCTGTGGCCTCCCTGCGTTCTTCCTGCCTGTCTCTCCCAAGCACCATCTGAACAGGGTTTGCGTGGTTTTTCCTTCCTTTTTACCCTGGCTGTGACAGTTCCTTCCCATGGCAGATTGTTAAATCCAGCCCTTGAAAATCCAGCCTTATTGAGCTCCGGGACTTCCACCAGCTCCGTCCTCTTCCCTGGAGAAACCAGCCCCAGGAGAAGGCGTGTGAATATTGTAAGGTATTATACCAAGGAGGATGGAAATATAACATTGGCTTGAGCTGAATTTACCGATAACAGAGATTCTGGTTTAAATCATTAGTTTGTACAGCTGGGAGTGACTTTAGTATATTATTTCTCTATTTTTTAATTTCACCTGTTTATTTCTTTATTGTCTATTCTACCCCCACTGCTCTTTGTGGTTAGGTTTTTTGTTTTTTTTTTCCTCCACCTCTTTTGTTCCCTGCAATATTCAGGCAACTAAACCATACTTGGTATTTGGAAGGTACTCAAATATTCATTAAAGGAATGAATACATGAACACCATACTGAACGTAAAACTGGAGAAAATAATTATTTGCTTGGCCTTCTCTAGACTTCTTAAAAGGCTTGCCAAATAAATTCAGACCATGTTATATATATGACTGCAATAATTTTACTGGTGGTGATCTTAATATAAATGAGAATATATGTTTCTTCTTATTGTAGGAAAGTGCTTTGTTTCCTGCACTTCATCAGTTATTCATATTTGTCTTTGAAATGTATATGGGCAAATATTTTCTGGTGATACGTATTACGTCAATAAATTTGAAACAAAAAATAAAAATATAATATTTAGACTTAGAAGTAAGTTATATAACCTGATTCCATCCTAACTTTATTTTCCATCATCCCCCAATGGTGTTTCCTGGATTTCTCAAGCAATTTAAGGCTTTACACTTTATGCAATTTGCAGTGAGGAGCTAGTCTTCTGTTCCGAATTCCCCATTTCTAATCTCTTGGTTTTCTTTAGGCAGAAATATATCTTTTCTCTCACTCTGAGGTGTCAGTTTTTGACCGGCATGAAGCAGCGTAAGTTCTCTGGGGTTTACTCGGTCGGGTGACTGAAGCGTGGACGGGCACCGGCCCGCATTTCCTGGGGTTGAGGCGCGCGATCCCGCCCCGTGAAGCAGCAGCAGTGCGGCCCCAGTGCCAGGCCTGGGAGAGGAGCTGCTGGGGCGCAGGGGCCGAACCGAGGCGGGGCGCAGGGGCCGGGCCGGGGCGGGGGCGCAGGGGCCGGGCACCAGGAGGTCGCCTGTGCGCCACAGGGAAGGGCGGGCGGGCTGCGGGCAGCAGGTAGGGTGTGGGGACGGAGGCGCCCCCCGGCGCAATGGGAAGCACGGCTGTCAGCCACGCGTGGGGCCGCGGAGGAGCTCCGGCCGCTGGAGGCGGCGCGGCACGTCCGCAGCAGCGTGGGCCGATGGACGGGCGGCATCGAGGGCGCGCCAGGGCAGTGGCCAGGAAATTAGCGCACAAAGTTCCCGTCCTCAAATTCTTACATTTTATCTCCAATTCACATCGTTTTTATAGTTTGACTCCATTTTAAGACATGTAAGTGAATATCTAAAACAGGTTTAAGTTTTGCCCCGGCTTCACTTGCACCGTGTGCTGCGCGCCGCTGCCGCGTCCTTTTCCTCGGACTTTTCCCGCAGCACGTGGTGCGGCCCCGCGGGCGTCCCCTGCGGCGCCCTGCCCGTGGGACCCCGGCCCCGCTGCTAGTGGGACCCCGGACCCCTGGCGCCCGCGCAGGAGCCGCTCGGAGCGTCGGGACCCGGCCACCTCCCCGGGGCTCTCCCCGCCCACCGGGCCTGGTCGCCTGCGGGCCCCACGCTACCCCGCGGCGCTGAGCGAGGTGCCCGGGAGGCGCTAGGGCCGGGGCCATTCGGGGAAGCTGTGGGTCCCCAGGGCCGGCGGGGCGGCACGTGCTGAGCGACCTTCTCGCGACGGGCTGGTCTCTGCGGGGACCGGCTGTCCGGGACCTGACGCCCTGAGCTGGCGCGGGGTCCGCGGTGCCTGTGCCGTCCCTGGGCCCGGGCTCAGAGCCTCCAGCCCGAAGCCCCGCGCGCAGCAGTCCCCAAAGCCAGCCCGGGCCGCCGTCCCCCGCCGCAGGGCCACGAGGGCCATGCCGCCCTTCCAGCCCCCTTCGGGGCGTCGGCGGAGGCACGGGGCGCGGGCTGCGGACGGGGGGATAAGGACGTGCTGCTGGGAAAGGGGTCCGCGGCCGGCGGGGTCAGGGGGAAGGAAAGAGGCGGTGCCCGAGGGGGGGTGTGCCAGGGGCGGGTGCCCCGGGTTGGGGTTGCGGGTGCCGGATAC